>PYAF01004579.1:430640-444260 GCA_007407185.1 Glycine tomentella | reverse complement strand
ATTGTTCTTTAATTTTAGTTTGTGTTCTTGCATTTTTACTTTACGCATACCAACTGTTTGACAAAAACCCCCTTATTATTACCAATGATTTGAAGCTAGAACCATATTGATCGTGTCTCTGAGTCGACCTAGGTTAGCTCTGTGCTACAGAATTAGCTTAGTAAAATTGTTTTGGTGCGTGTCGACAACGTGTTTATCAAGAAGCCAAGAAATTGGTACGTGATGCGGTCATGTACACGATTGTGGAGGATGAATTGTACCGCAAAGGGTTGCATACTCCGATGTTGGTTTGTTTGAACCCGGATAAAGTTGACTATGTGTTGACCAAGATACATGAAGGAATAAATGGCCAACATATGGGAGCCAAAGCATTAGCGAGGAAAGCCCCCCGAGCCAGGTACTATTGGCCAACAATGGAAGCTGACTCTATGAGTCATGTTAAAAATGTGAGAGTTGTCAGAAGCATGCTAAGATAATATGGTCCCCGCCTGTTGAGTTACAATCTATCTCAGCTCCATGGCCCTTTTTTAAGTGGGGAAGGAATCTGTTGGGACCATTCAAGGTAGCAGAAGGACAGCTGAAATGGTTGGTAGTTGCAGTGGATTATTTCACAAAATGGATAGAAGCAGAACCTGTTTCCACCATAACATCAGCTCAGGTGCAAAGATTTTTCGAAAGAAATATCATTTCCAGGTTTGGTATCTTGGGAGAAATCGTGACAGACAATGGCACTCAATTTATCGACAAGCGGTTTCAAGAAATGATGGTTGGGTTCCATATCAAACACCATTTTGCTCCGGTAGAACACCCGCAATCCAACGGGCAGGTCGAAGCTCCAAATAAAGTGATCGTAGACGGTTTGGGGAAGCGTATGCAAGAAGCTGGCTCTAGTTGGATTGAACAACTATATTATGTTCTATGAGGGTACAAGACCACTGCTCAAACGTCCATCAAAGAAACCCCGTTTAGAATGACATATGGTTGCGAGACAATGATACCAGTTGAAATCGGTCAACCATCTTGGAGGAGAAAGAACGTTCTTCAGGAGGAAGAAGGAAAGAACAACGAAGCTTTGGCCATCGAGTTGGATTTGGTGGATGAAGTACGAGTTAGTGCACATTGCCGGGAGTTAGTGGCAAAACAGCTGACAGCCACCAAGTACAATAAGAGAGTAAGACTTCGAACTTTTGATAAAGATGATTTAGTGCTCCGACGAGCGGATATCGGAAACAAAAATGCCAGAGATGGAAAGTTAGCAGCCAACTAGGAAGGACCCTACCGGGTTCTAGAGAAATTCGGACAGGGAGCCTACGTGTTAGAAACCCTTAAGGGGAAAGTAATAAAGCGAACTTGGAATGCAAATAAACTTAAAGTGTATTACAGTTAAATCTGGGTCCAATGTTTCGTCACAAGCTGTTACTCTTTGTTAAGATCAATAAGTCGTGTTTTCGGCAAAATATTGATTTATTTCTTTTTGTTGGATCTGTAAGTTGTAATTCAAAAATCATGTTGTTTCTCTTTTATTGAGGCCATAAGCCGTTTTATGACAAGTTTGTAACCTGGAAATCATGTTGTGTTCATTGGGATCATGAGTTGTTTTATGACAAAAGTTTTTAATTTGGTAATCGTGATTCAAAATCATGAATCGTTTTATGACAGTTTATAAATAAATAAATGTTGTCGTTATTGTGATTTCGCAAGGTTGTAACTTTGGTCTATGGTATGGAACAACGTGCAGACTTAGTAAAAACTTTCGCATAAATGATGCATCAAAATCATTACCGTGGCACAAGAAAAATATGCTATGTGAACCCTGATCAGGTATTAGAAAATCAAATTTTTACATGTATCAAATTAATTTGTGTCATGATTAAGTTCAGGGATGATAACCTGGAACATGTTGCAAAGACAAATTTTTGCCTAATAAAATGTCTGGTCGATGAAACTAGATTAATATTTATGCAGGTTGTGAAAAATATTTTTGATTTTGGCCAAATCAATTAACAGAATCCGATGTAGTACGGGTTCATACGTGTGATTAGAACCCTGAAGGGGTGATAGCACAAAGAAAACAACTAAGCAAATTATTGTTAAAAACAAATCCGGGAACAAGCCTGGAAATGTCAATACAGATTTAAAAAGAGAATCAGGTCCCAGCTTAAAGAGAAAGGAAAAATTACAAATCAAAATCGGCATCTTGGTCCTTCATTAATTAAGCTTCTCGGGATTGAGCTTGGTTGTCAACTTGATCGGCAGTGTCATCTCCTCCTCTTCGCGAGTTCGATCTTCTTCCATTTCAGTCACTGAATCTTCGCAAGGACATTAACTTGCCATCGCTAACGAATGCTTTAAAGTGCATACCTAAAGTATTAAGTTCAATCCCGAGATTCAAAAGGCGAATTTGCTCCAGCTCATTATTAAAGGACCCCTCCACGGCTCCAGAAAGCTCAGGCCTTACATACTCTAGCTCTACATCAGTCTGATTCTACTTCCGGGTTTTCTTGTCATATAACTCGGTTAATTCCTTAAAATTCTTGTTGGTGACAACATTCCTTTTCCACAAAGAATCCAAATCAGATTTCAACTTTGTTGTAGTGTTTTCAGCCTTCTCTTCTTTGCTCTGAGATACAAGCAATTCTTTGTGGATCTTCTCTGTTCCCGCACGAGATGCTTGTAGCTCTTCCGCCGCAGTGCTTTGAACTACAAGGAGTTACTCATGAATCTTTTTTGTTTCTTCTCGGGACGCTTGAAGCTCATTGACCGTTCTAGCATACCTGTATTCACAGTCGCTAAACTCTGAACTAGGGATGCACACTTCATAGCATTAAGCTCTATACAGCTGAGCACTTGAATATCGGCCTCCGAGAAGAGAACTGAGTCCGCGAAGCATTTCGGTGCGCGAACAATGTGAAAGAATTCATCAATAATACCCTTATCTCAGATGGAACCAGGTAATAATCCGATTGTGGTGGAAAAAGAGGCATCTGGAGCAGGTGGAAGGGCGAGTGGTTGGCGTGAGGTTACCGTTGGAGTAGGTGCAGCTGGAGTAGTTGGAGCATCATCCCTTGGGGCCTCGAAGACAGGTGCCAGGATAGAAACTACATTCTTACCCTTTTGGGCCTCGGAAAGCTTTCGCTTCTTCGACCCAGGAGTGGTCGTGGAAATTTTCCCTCGCACCAAAGCGTTGAGAAAAGAAGGGGCTTGAGATCGCCTCGGTGGATTGTTGGAAGCCGAGGTGGGTCGGGCTGCTTTCTCGGCACCGGAAGCCGGATTTGAAGGCATCACTTGCTTTCCCATATTAGCAACTGCGAAAGAAAAGCAAAGAAACAGTTAAAACAAGCAAAGTTATGTACAAACATAGCACAATGGATAAAATCGTACTCGATTGTGTGCAAATAAAGGAAGCTACGTTAGGAGGACCATGAACTTCCTGATAAGTAGCTATTCAAGTTACTAAGAAAGTGTCAGCATCCGATAAATCCGTCTCCTCGAAACGGTAGGATGAAGGAGGAAGGTCGTGATGGGTGTGGGACCAGTAGAGTGGAAATTTCCATTCCACGTCCCTAGACTCGGTAGAACAAAGAAAAAAAGGTTGTTTGTCAGATTCAACAACAACCTTGAAGTATTTATTCTTAAAGTTTTATAAAGAATATGAACATAACTTAAAGAGCTTATGCTTTGTATGACCCCGGTTTGTACAGTAAAGTAATAAAAGAAAAGGGGAATTGTACAAGGAATTTGTGAAGGGGCCACATGAAGATGATTCAAAACATTCATCTGAAACTCGAATAAAGGAAATAGGATCCCTATCCGGGTTATTACATCTTTGTAGAAAAAGAAAATAGAAGGATCGTTCTCTTCCCTCGAAGAGCAAATAGGCTCGTTCTTAGCAGGGGGATGTATGACGAAATTTTCCTGTTCCCCAATCGGAAGTGCAACAACGTCTTTTGAGCTAAGCTCGGACAACGTTCGTAGAACCTCATAGGTCACCCACGAGAATTTAGAGGACATAGCAGGAGGAGGGGAACCCGGATGTGATTCGGCGGAGTGAGACTCGGCAACTTGTTCTAATGACGGGTCCATAAATACCTACGTCAAAGAACTAATAATCAGTAAAGCAGTGACATACCTAAAGAAATATTGTTTAGGTGGAAAGAAGAGTTTGTTGAAGTGGAAGTATCATCCGAGATAAGGACGATGTCTCTAGGACTGTTGGCATTCGGGGGAAGGTCAAGAGGAGTACCCGGCATAAGATTCATACTCTACCGGGCAGGGCTCGACTTTGGGATGAGGACTGCGTTGTGACGACAACACCCGAGTATTGAATCAGCCGTGGAGTCAAGGTCGGACTTCAAAAAATAGGTACTTTCAATAACACAGTCAACACATGGCTTGAGTCGGGTCTCGAAGGAAGGATCTGAGGTAAAATCCTTTTCTTCTAAAGACGATTGCGGATTTTGCGATTCAAGATTTAGAGCTGAAAATAAAGAACATTCAGAGGAGGTCCTAGTCCTAAGTTTGTTCTGATTTTGGTCCAAGGAAGTTTGGTTTTTAGAAACTTTAGTTTTCGCTATTTTATCAGACTAACCAGTATGTGAGCGGAGCAGGGCCTTTTCTCTTTCTTTTTCGGAAAGGGGAAAATCAAAGAACCAATACCCAACTCTAAGGGAAATGGTTTGGCGCAGTTTTGCTTCTTCCTCAGGAGAAAGTTTCATTTTAAATGGGAAAACAGGGAGGTTCCAAGAAAGGTTGATAGAAGAAAGTAGCAATGTGGGTAACCATAAAAGAAAATACAAGAAATTATTCGAGAAGGAAATCGCTTTAAGAAAGAATGGCTAGGAATGACAAGAACAGAGATAAATAACGCAAGAATAGGAAGAAACAACGTAAGAATGAAATCACAATGAGAAGAACCAACAATACACGAAGGAAGTAGGAAAGGAAGAAAGAAGTTTATGGTAATGAAGATACCTGACTTGTGAGAGTTTCTCAAAAGTTTTAGTGGCGAAATGTTGCGAATGGCAGCAGGAAGGACACACAAAATGCAGAGAGAGGTATAGAGATAATGCAAAAATGAAGAAGGTACAGATGAAAGCAAAATGATTTATAAAGACAGAGAGGGATGACAGGGCAACTGTCAAAGGCACGAAACGTCTTGACTGTATAATTGTCAGGCACGAAACATAATGCTTAGGGGTAAAGGAGACAAATCAACTTAACGTTTGGGGGCAAAAAAGACAAATCCATTCAAAACGTTATGATGGAGGTGTGTAATGAAGCGACAGTGTAGTAAATGCGTATGTAACGTATTATGTCTAATGAAAGGACATAATGAAGTAACTTTATGAAAGATCGTGACCTAAACTATGCACGTACCAACCACTGAAGAGTATCACAACAAATAAAGATCGTGATCTCAACAGTTAGAGATTTTAGCCTAATAAACTGGAAGAAAGCATCAACACGTCTAGAGGTAACTCACTTATAAATAGGGGTTATATTCATGGAGAAAGGTACACACGTTCTCCTGACCTTACCTTTCCATTAACATTGCGCACACACCTCACCACCATTGGTTGAGTATTGCTTCAATAGTGAAGTGCATACTGATTATATTTCCAGAGGTATTTTCTCCCATCAATACCTTAGAAAGAGTTAGTGATCCAATATCAAAGTACCAGTGAACTTGCTGGACATCCCTGTTCATAAAAACAAAACACAAGGGATCCTAAATGCATTGATTAACCTGGATAAAAGGCAAAGACACTCCCCTAGGTTTGCGATCAACTACTTCAACGAGTAGTGGAAATTCCTTCTCAACCCATAATCACTGTGTGTTCGCTAACATGTATCTATAGAGAAGATGAGAGTTAATTTAACAATGCAGAGCAATACAAACTAAGCTAACTCAATTTATTAATGAGAATTTAAGAAAAGGTAATAATCACTTGGGCAAGTTAACCATGAAAATAGTAAAAATATGGCCTTTGTGAAGCTTAAAAATGTCCAAATTAACCGTAAGCCCAGGGCATGTTACAGACCTGATCCAACCTTAATCAACATATAACATTTTTTGTGCCTTTCAACAAAAATATATAACTTTTTTTTGTTCTTTAAATAATATTGCTATAAAAAAATAATATTATTCTATTTTCTTATTTTTTATATTTTTAATGTCAATGTCTTAAAATATAAATATATCAATAGCGGAAAAAAAAATATAAATATATCCTAACTTGAATGCTCAACTCGAACTAACTCAAAGTTTAATTGGATTTGAAAATTTCTATATACATCACCATTTTTAATAAGTGCATTCTGATTCCTCCATTTTATATTTTAATTGTCCCTAACCCTTTTTCCTTAAAGAGACATGCCCCTGAAAATCCTTTTTCTTTTCCAGAAATGTCTTTCTTGAATAATATACACCTATTCTAGAAATGTATTTCTGGAACTACATATCATAGTTCTGGGAATACATTACTGGAATAAGGATATGTTATTCCAGAAAAGACATTTTCAGCATTAGAAAATGAACGCTTATCTTATACTCTCATGTTTGTTAGTCTTATTTTGTCCTATTGTTAATGATTTTTAAACCTAGATGATTATTTAATTATTATTATTATTATTTGTACAATTTTTTTATTATTTTCACATATTTTTTTTAGTTGATGGTGTGTTTCATTTACTTACTTTTTTTGTTCGTCAATTGTTTAAACAACACACGCTTAGTAGTAACAACTCTTCAATTGATTCATAAAACAAATATCTACGTAAATAACAACTAAATAAACATTGATAATAAAAACTTTTTTTGAAAATAAAATAAACAAACAAAGTATGATTTTGATACAGTAAAAACATGACTACATAGATTTCACACACATCAGAGCAATGATTTCATTAGTAGATCTTGGTTTCATTGATTTGTGTTGCAGGGCAAGGATTTCATCTGGAGATCGACAAAAATTTGCATTCAACTCAATCGAAACTTTGTTAATAAATTTTGAAAAGATGAAAAATATTTTTTCCACATCATCGTCACATTTAAGCTTCATACACTTGTATTCAACACATCACCAATGTAAATTGGTTGACGGTAAAAAAAGATAAGTAAAATTTTACAACCTCTGATGGCGTCAATAATTATTTTCTTCAAGGCATCAAGCGACATGTGGTCACTTTTTGTGACGACTTGAGGACCATTAGGACATTCAAACAATATCCCTTCAGATGATGGAATCATGTCACCATTGCAATACACGAGCAAATACACTTTCCATATTTTAAGCAATATGGTGAATATCAAGTAAAAGGGTTGAGTTGCGTCAAACCCCTACTACTATTTATATTAGATGATTTATTATTCTCTCGTGACTCATACCATATGAACGGTTGAAATGACACCAAAAACATAAATGGTTTAGATTGCATCTATATTTAATACGATTGTTATACATATAAGTAAAAATGATTGTTTAGTAAATAGATCTTGAAGAAAGTGGTGTTCAATCAATACATCTAAAAAAAACAGTCTTAGTCAATTAATGGGTAGTGAATGCAGTGTTGTAGTGTTCAATAATTAAAAAAAAACACATTTAAGCGTAACGCAAATGTGTTTTTTCTTCTTTTTTTTTAAAAAACACCACAACGAAATCAATATATCTTTGTGGATATTTTTTATCCCAACGGAATCATGATTCTGTTGTTTATATTTTTTTTATCACAACATAATCACGATCCAACTGTGATAAAAATTATTCACAACTGAATCGTGATTCTGTTTTGTTGGGGGTGCAAAATATAATAATGGATGGAAAAAAATACAACGAAATCACGATTTTGTTGTGTATAAAGGGGGTGAAAACTGGTTCATAACATAATCATAATTTTGTTGTGTTTTGTACAATGAAATCTTGATTCTGTGGGGAGAGTCTTTTTGGAATAAAAAAAAAGTATCAGTCCCTTAGTAAGGGCCACGAGCAATTATCATGGGACTAATAGTAACTCCCCTGAATTAGACTCTTAAGAAGGTTCATGATAAAGAGTGTAACTGGATCAAATTAAGTTGGATTATAAAATAATGGATAAAAATTGATTAATGACTAATTGGATGGCACTGGAAAATGAGTTTTGGAAGTAAAAACACCCATATAAGATACTTCCATTAAAAACTATAGATTCTAATGTATAGAGCATTTGATAAGTGTCAAATGTTAATATATCTTTATTTAATATAAAATGTGAATGTGATTAGTTGTTAGTTGAAATGTTTTTTAAATAAATTATAAGTGCATTATTTTTCGGAAATATTAAATGTAGTTATTTTAAATAGGAATATATGTTAAAATAATAATTGATAAAGCTTAAAATTTGTAAAATATTGGTAATTTAAGAATAAAAAGAGTTAAACATCAATATTTTGGAACAAAATAGTAATTTTTAGCAAAGCAAAATTTCTGAATGTGGTTGAAATGGAGCTTATAAAGATGTTAGGGCAAGTGCTATTTACATCCCCATTTTTCTAAGTACACCCCGTTGTATAATAACCTAGGCTTTTCATAAAAGGAATAAAAAGAAATAAAATTTAAATTTATAAAATTTTGTCGCAAAAAACCTTAGCGACGGAATTAGCGATGGATTAGCGATGGATTCTGGCAACGGATTCTGGCGACGGAGTTTGGCGCCAAGAGCGCCACGGATGCTGGAAGTTGGCGCCAGGAGCGCCACAGATGCTGAAAACTGGCGCCAAGAGCGCCAGAGTGGCGCCAATTGCGCCAGATGCACTGGAAAGTGGCGCCAAGAGCGCCAAAGTGGCGCCAAGGGCGCGACATGTAGGTTAGGTCCCCTATATAAAGGGATTTCGCATTTTTGAGAGAGAAACTACTGTTTCTCTTCTTCCTCTGGTCCAGGCAACCATTGATGGGCTGGGAAAGCTCCATAACTTCATCCTAACTCACTTAAACACCTCCTAAACACTACTAAACATGATTAGAACCATGAGTGAGCTAATTCCAGCCAAGATTTGAGAGAAAACCCCATCCTTTGAGAATCCATGAGAGAAGCTAAGTTCAGAGAGGAAAGAGGACAGCCCATGGAATGCTGAGGCTTGGAAAGGCAGTCATTGAGCCTTTCTTAACAGTTCTGAGGTAAGAACTTAAGTTTTCACTGGTTTATTTGTGATTGGGGTAATGGGATGAATAGTAATCCATTTGAGTTAGGGCTGGAATTAGGCTTAGGTCCTTTAGAAAAGTATGATCAGGAGAGTGTTCTGAGGAATATGAGATGTTGAAACTAGAATTCTGATGAAGTTAGGTTATGCCCTGAGAATGGTATGTGTAGGAAAAAGAGTGAATGGATAAGGGGGTTCTGAGATAGAAATGGACCCAAGTACCTTAATAAGAATTGTTCATGAGGCCAGATAAACGGTGAATATGCCTTGATATGTTGGATTTGGCCATGATGAACATTTGGTCAGTTAAGTTCAAATAGACCATTGGATTGGCTGATAAAGAGTCTTACTAAGACTCTAGGACCATAGCCAGGCTGAGAATGATCCTGTTAAGGATCTGTGAGGGGGGGCCTATGAAATGATTATGCCGATAACCCTAAGTTAGAGAATTGGGAAGTTTTGGAAAGGAATCATGTTTCCTTTCATCTCAACGGTTGAGAACCGTTGTTGGGTACCTGGTATGGTTCTACTGATATGACTGTGCTGTATGTTTGCCAGAGAGCGAGACACAGGGGTGTCGACAGCATGGACCAATCATTTGAAGACTGATGATAAAAGCACGGTCTAACCAGGTAAGTTCAGTGTTTCTTGGAGTGATTTCCCTTCGTGGGGTCACTATTTATTGAATTATATGTCTTGTGGTGCATATGAGCACTATGATAGTGTTCTAATTTTTAGTATTATTGTATGATGACTGATGCTGAACCTAGCACTGTGATAGTGCTAGGTATGATATTGTGTTGTCTTAAAAATATATAAGACATGTTTATGAAAAGGGATGTTAGTTAAACCCTAAGATAGATGATTGAGTTGTAATGGGTATAAGAGATATACCCTGATGTTATAGTGATGAGATGAGCACTGTGTTAGTGTCTAGTGCCTGATGATAAGCTAACACTGCGAGAGTGTTAGGCTGTAGATTGATGATAGTCCGTATGAAATGCCAGGCACCTTGATGTTATATGATGATGATTGTGATAGCGAAACACCGCGATGGTGTTGTTATGTGTATTGAGGTGATGCTATCATGGCATTGCTGGTTCTGATGTTAGACTGACAATGTGAGAGTGTTATGCTTTATGTTGATTATGAGCTTTGTTCTGTTATGTGTTGATTATGAGATTAGGTGTGCATTCTCTGGCCAGAGAATAGTGGACTATGGACCCCTTGGGAATGTACCCACGAGTAGGTGGATGATCTCCCTTAGGGCGATCCATCGGCGTCCATGTAAATCCTGATTAGATGTACCCACGAGTAGGTGGATGATCCTATTCAGGCATAGATAGAACCAATCCTGAGTAGATGTACCTGCATGGGCAGATGATCCTATTCAGGTATTGGACGGTGAGTCCTGAGTAGATGTACCTGCATGGGCAGATGATCCTATTCAGGTTCTCAATGTGGAAGTCCTGAGTTGAGAGATTCCTCAGGCTACATGTGTTGAATGTCTATATTTGTCTTAGGCTGCTAGGTGCTTGCAGCTTGTTCATGTGAGCCGTGAAGGCTGATTGTAGGATGAAATCCTTAGATATGAGATAGAGAACAATGGGTTCCAGGGGATTTAGTTCTGTCAGATGACTATTCCCAGGTCTTGGATTAGATTGCAGAGAGCCTATCCTCTGAATAGATTTTATTTTAGTAGTTATAAGATGAGATAGCCGAAATGGCTGATAGTTATGATATGAAATGAGAATTAAGAACTGAGAGCTTGAGTGAGTCTATTATTAGACACATGATATCCCAGTGCAGAGGTCGAGTATACAGGCCTCGTTAGGCATGCATATTATGCAGTATGATAGAGAGGTGATGAGAGAAGTAAAAGGGTTGTAGATAAGCTAGATTATGATGTTAGGTGTCTGATAGTGAACCAGGGGGATGAACGACCTCCAGGAACCCTGGACTTACTGAGATTTTTATCTCACCCCGTGTGGGGTTTATGTTGCAGGTATGGATCTTAGTAGCTGGGATAGATTCCTTGGTAAGAAGACCAGTAGGGTCGAGAGCTTTGGAACTCTATATGGCGTGTACCATGATGAGTAAGGTAGTCTCTGTCTCCTGTCATATCTAGTTATCTGCCTGACTTTCTTTGATTTTCTGGATCAATAAGGGCTAGATGTAGTAAAATTGCGTGATCTATCATGTCTTTGTTTATACACCATACATAATGTATCCAGAAATACATTTCTTACATGCTTCCGCGGCTTATTTATGCTAATCTGATATTATAGTAATGTTAACACACTGGGTGCACACGGGGTGTTACACATTGTCTCCCGTTTTATATTTTAATTGTCCATTATACCCTTTTTGATTAAATAGACGCACCCCTTGGAAACCCTTTTTATTTTCCAGAAATGTCTTTCAAGGATAATATATACTTAATAAAAATGAGAAATATCTTGAAATGCAATGTCACATGATGGTAAATGCACAATACATACATTATGATATAATGAATGAGGTATACAATTAGGGTTTAAAGAACAATAAAGATACAATGAAAATAAGCCACCCTTTCTGTTGCCCTTGCCACAATACTTGGTAGCCTTCTTCCTTTGTCTCTCTAAGATGAACCCAACTATGAAGCCCTCATGCAACAATTAGAGCTTGCTATATGGTATAATGATGACTTGTGCCCTTCGAAAGAACTCTGAGGTCTAGCAAGTTCTACATGGTGCCTGATGCCATCCAGAATCGATCCTGCAAGACCAATTTCAATTTGTAACTATTTTAAAGTGAATTAGCAAAATTCATTTTGATTTACCTGACAAAAGTAGTCTTCACCTGGTACATACTCTGGCAGTGGATGCCTAGGTGGTAGTTGCACTAGGATGGGCTATAAACGTACATAAGGACATGGTGGCTCTCCCTCCTTTGGCAGAATGCATAGGGGTGGAAAACTCCGATAAAACCAAGACAGATATAGTTAGGGGTGCAAGCCTAAGGACCCTTGGTTGGCATAACATCGCCTAGTGGAATGACATGTTGTTGCCATTCCACCCACGCCATATCAAAAGCCTCATACTTGAGACTTTGCGGTGGATGGCGTGGGATGCAGTAAACATGACCAAACTGTCTTAGCATCCTCTCTGGAAGATAAGACCACACGTTCATCCTGAACCTAATGAAGCCAGAGAAAAAGGCCTGTTGGGGGAATGACATGACACCCCTGTGGCGCTCCTAAAGACACCAGACGACAACATCCATTTGGAGGTCATCCAGCTTCTCCCTGATTGAATGTGCTTGTCCAATGCCTCGTGTTGGCTTCCATCTACTGGCTACCGGGTCATCCAGAACACCAGCCTAGGCTCGAAATAGCCAACAGTGGGTAAATGCACAAATGCCCAAGACTGTAAAAAACATTGTCAAACAAATTAATTACAGTAATAAAGAAAATAAAAATACAAATAATCACAATTAAACAATTATTTACTTATCATAGCTAATGTCATGTAACCTCAAACCTGCTTGTTGGTGTATTGGCTCGCATAAGAGAGATGATCGTATAGGTACGCTAATGCAGCGACTCCCCAGGTGTACCGGTGGCATGTTATGGATGTCCTAGAGACAATCTTTTCATTAGATTAGGACGTACATGTACTTTTCATATTGTCATGAATAAATTATAAGCGCTCTTTATCTTGTTTCATATTCTGTCTCGATATCATTATTAATATATGAGTAACTGGATAAAACCCTTGGAATAGAATAGGTATATCTTGAATATCAGTGATGGGATCACGATCATGAGGATTCAAGGATACCAGATGTCTACTCCTAAATTTAAGTTCCTAGTCTAGAGACACTGAAAATGGGGATCAATTATCTCGAGTAAGACTAGCATGGCTTATCTACTTGTATGCAGATACAAGGTAAAGACCTCATGAGCTACAAACATGGAGATATCTTAGCTAAAGTCATGGGTGGACCTATAAGGGTATAGCTCGCACTGAACGGACCCACAAAAATACTCTATGAGGAAATCTCACAGATAGTATCATTAGAGTAGTCTCTTATTATTTGGGTGTGTCTTTCCTTAGACCAGAAGTTTTCACCTAGACTGTGTTCTAGAAGACATGCTTTGATTGTATACCTCGTCTGCCTGAAACATGGAGACATATAGGTATACGTTTGGGCATGTCCTGAAAGAACACAAGTCTAGGGTGACTAGCTGAAGGAATTCGTTAAATCTCTGTGAGAGATTAGGTTATCTGTAAACCGGAGAAATTGGGATGACATTTACGGGACTCGAGAATCTATGCATAGTAAAAGAAATCATGAGATGATTTGCCTTTAGAGTCAGTAAAATTGGAGACTCCCTATTTCGTATTAAAGCTTACCCTAGACCGCAAGGGCTGATACGTTTCCTTACCCTAGGTTTTATG
>PYAF01004579.1:361029-430540 GCA_007407185.1 Glycine tomentella | reverse complement strand
TCGTATTAAAGCTTACCCTAGACCGCAAGGGCTGATACGTTTCCTTACCCTAGGTTTTATGGGAAGGTAACCGAGACGAAAGGAAATACATACGGAAACCAAATAGATTTAATAGGATGATCTTGTCATTTACCTAACTAGTTCTGGGGCAACAAAGCATTGCTAGTGCTCTGTGTTGTCATTAAATGGGTAGAGGCCTCATTGGGCCCAAACTCATTTATGTCAGTAGCTATGTTGGGCCTAATAGGTCACACACTAACACTTTATTGTCATGACATTATAGCATTAAATGTTTTGGGCCTAATAAAGGTTGTTGGCCCAAGAAAGAGTTTAGAAACTTATCTTAAAGAAAGAGGGGTGCATGAATGGAGTTAACGGGTTTGGATAGTCCAAGACATTATTAATTAATTTAAATAGTTAAATTAATTATCTAATATTTAAATTGATAATTTAAATTTTGAATTTAAATATTTGAATTTAAATATGAATTAACTATAGTAGATAATTTCATATCAAAAGGAGAAGATAAGAGCTAGATTTGAATTTGAATTCAACTAACATCTTATCATGATCATATCCTAGATTTTAGGAAGAAGTTTGAGGGCTGATTAGAGGCTTATCATACGGATGGATATTTGATTATTATTTGGCAAAATAAATTTCAAGTAATTGACTTGGTCTTAAGAAGATAAGATAGGAGGTTGTTGGAAATTTTTGAAATACAACAACTCTATCTTTTCTTCACATGTGAGATGCTTAATGATCAGAATTTTATGGTTAAAAATCTGACCTAAAACTCTTCTATAAATATACTCTTGTGATCATAGTTCTCTAATAATGGTTTTTTAGAAAAACCTTATCTATCTTCCTCCTTTTCACGTGCCCCTTTGTGAGTTTTGGCTGAAAATTCAGCCACCAATATCATCTATTGGTGAGTCTCTTAGATAAGTAAAAACACTTTGAAACCTAACCTTCTTCCTCTCCAATGGTGTTTGTTGGAGGCTTACAAGAATTGTTTTTGAGTCTTGACAAGAAGTGGTGTGGATCAACATTAGAGGGCTTGTATCTTCAAGCCTATCCTTGATCATCAAGTTTCGAATACAAACGAGGTAACATCTATGTCCTAAAGAATGATTCTTGAATGGTATGTGTGTTTCCGCTTTGAAAATTTTTTGTTTTTCTTCTCACATGCCTTTGGGCTTCAAGGCCCTATCTTTCATGGCAGTCATCCAGGTTGTTGAGGTCAAGGAGGTAGGCGATGTGGACGTGAGTTAAGGACTTATCAACAAATATTGTACTGCTTATCAAGTTTAAAAGATAAGTTGTGGTAGCCTACATGTACGATCCTGACTGGACGCACCGGTGGTATAGGTTTGCTAGCCACGTCAATGATATTACATTGTCAAGACGCACCAAAACAAATTAACTAAGCTAATTCTGTAACACAAGGTTAACCTAGATCGATTCAGAGACACGATCAATATGGTTCTAGCTTCAAATCAATAATAAGGGAGGATTTTGTCGAACAGTTGGTATGCGCAAAGTAAAACATGCAAGAACACAAACTAAAATTAAAGAACAATGCAGAAATTAACAAGATTATCAAGGAGTAAAGTAAAACAGATTAGAAAGCGTCAATCTAATTCACCAAACCAAGTTATTCAAATCATCATCATTCTCATAAGTTGATTCTATCATGAACATTCATTCAATCTCAATAGAAGCAGTTCAATCGATTCTAGTCCTAAATTAATTGAAACTACAACCCTAACTGAAATATCATTCAATTAATCTTGTGATTATCATTCGAAATTAGGACATGAATCCATAATCTTAACTTGCTTTCAATCCTAATTGCATTCATAATCATGAAAACATAATAGAAATTGAAGAAGGTGAACATTCAAATAAAATTTGAAATACCAAACCGAAACTCTGATTCTTCTCTTGTTTGAGTTGGATCCTTGGATTGATTAATGATTTAACCTTCCATGATGATCATTAAGGAAAGCCCCAAGAAGTGAGTTCAAGAAAATGGAAGAATAGCAAAATGAAAATGAAGAAGATGAAGAACAAATGAGAGAAAATGAAGAACAAACTTTTGATTCTAAAAACTAAAGAAAAGAAATATAAAACTTGTTTATTAAATTGTAAAGTACTGTCTAAGTTTCACTAAAGTCACTAATATATACAATGACTAAATTCTGAAAATAGAATGGGCCATAAACAAACCCAACAATCTAATTATTTACTATTTACACCAACAAAATTAAAACTCGCAGCCAAATTACAAGTGCAGAGGTTCTGATTTCGAATCTTAAAATGACCCTCCAAATGACAGAATTGGCCTCGGGCTATTTCTAGCAAACTTGTAAATCTTTTCGTTATCTTTCTAGGGACTCCTAGAACACTCCATTTGGAGTTCAATAGCACTCTATAGGCCCTGCACAAGTCAGATACGTTAAGTGAGCAAAAATTCGAAAATACGCTACAATTAACAATTAAGTCCACTTACTTGCCTAAGAAAAAACTGAATTAGAATGAGAAAATAAAAGTTCAAAAGAGGTCAAATAGGCTAAGAATGATAGACAAAAATTTAACTAAAAGCACTCTATCAGTCAACCTAACCCTAGCACCTGTGGTCATTGTTATAGCCTCTTCCTTTGTCGGAATGCTAAGGCGAGTCATGAGCAGAATTTTCACGGCCTCCCTAGTGAAGGTGGAAGGGACATGATCAATGGGCCTGCCTATCACAAGTAGGTGTAGGAGACATGACACATCATCTAGAGTGATGGTCATCTCTCTGACAAGTAGGTGGAAGGACGAGGTGTCTTAGTGTTACCTCTCCACAAGGGCATTCACGAAGCCCTTGTTTGCAGCAAGATACCATGCCGTAACTAGCGCTAATAACCACAACTGCAACACACAAGCCCTCATTATCGACTTAGTTGGGAGTGGTAAGACCTAGCCACCGTAGCTTACTAGCTTCATCTCTGGTTGGGCCTGCTGAATCCATACATGACCAACACAATGGTCACTGTAAGATCGGATCAATGACAAATCAACTGGACCTCCTCCAAATGGAGGTCCAATGATCTTGTTCGATGCATGTGCCATTGCCTGTGGCTCTAACTCTAGCTTCGACTCTAGCTATACTGACGGATGTCGTTGGCTGCATGTTGATGCAGTCATCCTCCAATGCCTCTCTCCAACATCCTCCCCTTCAAGTAAAGGGTCTAGGCCCTCATCAGAGGGATCGCGTCCAGTTATGTACGAAGCATGTTTGGTCCGAGCCATCTGAAATTAAAGAAAAAATAATTAAACTATTAATAAACATAACAAAAATTTAATTATTAAAAAAAACTTTATTAACCCACAATGAAATTTGGTTCATGCCAAAAACCACAACAAAATTATGATTCTGTTGTGTTCTCGCATGAACCACAACGGAATCACGGTTCATGCCAGAACATAATGGAATGACAATTCTCTTATGGTTTATGCCAAAACACACAACGATTTCGTTGAATACGATGCCTCCTCCCCCCCCCCCCCCCCCCCCCCCAAAAAAAAAAAAAAAAAAGATTAGAGGCACGTAGAAAGGGAGAACAAAAAGGTTGGGGTGGGGAGGAGAAGGGAAGCGTTCGTTTAGGTAAGGGAGAAGGAAGGATAATGAGAAAGAGAAGGAGAAAGGGAAGGAAAAGGAAAAAGGAGAAAGAGAGGGTGAAGGGGCAAGTAGTAGGAAGAAGAAGGAGAAGGGGAAAAGGGTGCCAGGAAGGGGAAGAGGGAAGGGTGAGGAATTTTGAAGTTGGGGGTAAAAGGATAATTTTCAGCTGGAGTAGGAGCCAATAACAATTTGTGTAGGGGTCAATAGCAACTCCCATGATTCAGTTACACCGTGTCTCAAGCATGCTATCTTGATTCACTTTTGAATTTTAAATGTCAAATGCACTTGGCTTTGATAGTCCTGATGCTAAAGATGAACAAAAAACAAAGCAACTAACTAAACCTTTTGGCATTACAAAATCAATGATGCTGAGTTTCGGTAGATCAAATGTTAAATAATAAATGAATCTCTTAAAGCAACCATGTGGATGTGGGGCTTCTTGCATTCAAAGGTCTCTAAGCACAAGTTACAAAAATGTGAGGGTTGCATTCTTCTAAAACTCATACATGCGAAACTCAACCATTCCCTCTTTTCTTTTTGGAGAGTACCAAGCAACGATCTTTCCAGATTGAAGATCCTTCAAGTAGTAACTCAGGCTGCAAATGAAATCCTCGACTGACACACCATTTTTGCTGGCGAAAGACTCGAGGGCAATCCGGGAATCAGCTCGAAAAACAACTGGCCCTGCAACCTACAAGTGGACAATTAAACAAATTTTATTCTCTTTTCCTATATGAATGAATACCACCAACCCCAATTAGTTTGGGTTAAAAATGTTGATGTTGTTCCTTTATGAATGAATCATAATAGGTATAGTGAATCAGCTACGGTATGCCAATTCAGAACATGATGTTTATAAGCTTAGGTGTGTACAATTTCGGTTCCTACTATGATAATCATGAATATTATAACCAAATGAGCTAAATCTATACCTGCTTGATCAAATATTATTATACTCTACAAAATATATAAAAAAGGCTTAATTATGTTTTATGTCCCTCAAATGAGGTCAAACTTTTTTAGTCCCCCAAATTCAAAACTGCATTTTTTAGACCCTCAAAGTTGGAAAATGCTTTTTTATAGTTCTTCCGTCAAGATGACATTAACCAATTGTGTGAGGTGACAGAACGTTTCACAATTTATGGCGGTTTCTATAGCTGCCAGAATTTGATTTGGGATTTTTAAATTTTAAAACAACTTCTGGCGGTGTAAAACCGCCAGAATCAATTGAAAAGAAAAAAAAAAAAAAATAGGACAAGAGAGCACTGCGAACCACAACTCCATAAATTTACTGCTATGCTATTTGGCCCCTTTATTTGATCAATATGTTCACCCTCTTTTTGTATTGATTATTGTTTTAAGAAAAGGGTTCGAGGCATGAGTGAGGAAGAGGTAGAGGCAGTCAGGGTCAGGGGAATGGTTGTGCATGTCGCAAAATTCAGAAAGAGAAATGTGATTTTGTGAGAGTCTACCCCCTTGCACACAGAACTCTAGAGGGTTTTATTGTGTCAGCACTGGAACCACCTTGCATCACCTTTCCGGGGGTGGAGGAGGTCATGGCGGCACGTAAAGCCGTTCGCGAAGTAGGCATCACAAAAGTGCTCCTCCACTTCCTCGAACTCGTCAATGTTCTGTATGAGATGCTCTCAATCCCATAGAGCACGAGTCCAAATTTCTGAACGGCACCCACAGTGGGGAGGTGCCGTTGGGGAATGGGATTAAGAGGAAGGGGCTCCAAATCGTAGTCACGAGTGATGAGGGGTTGATTGCAAAGAGAATACTGTGGAAACATTTGGAAGGGTTGAATTTGTGGAATCTGTTTGGGGTTTTATGGTTTCACATGGGAGTTTGTGAATCTAGAAAACAGATTTGTGTAAATCTGGAAATTGGGATTTTGGAATGCATTGCAGTTTTTTTTCTTTACAAAATTCTAGAAATTGTGTTTGAGGTTTAAAAATTCTAAAATCAATTTCTGGTGGCTAAACACCACCACAAATTGCAAAACATTTGTCAGTCGCACATCCCATTAATGCCATATTGAGGGAAGGACTAAAAGAAGTATTTTTCCACTTTGAGGGACTAACAAATGCAGTTTTGAATTTGAGGGACTAAAAAAATTTGACCTCATATTTGAGGGACTTAGAACATATTTAAGCCTAACAAAAATCTATAAAATTTTAAAAACTCAGAAAAGGCTAGGCATTGGAGTTTAATTCATATTTGACACATATGATACACCCTATAGAATTAAACGAAAAATAAATGAAAGAATTGTTGAACCTAAACAAATGTATGAGAAGTTATGTGACATATATGTAAGACTGTCAGAATCACAATCTTTTGTAAGACCTTCGATGCACAAATTACAGTTGATCCTGAAACCTAAAACATTAGTTTTCAACTTGTTTATAATTTAGTATAGGTTTCCAATGTAATGATACCGATTTAATGACATAATGAGACTTACTGAAAATGACATTGATGTATAAAGTTTAGAGTTATTAAAGTTATCAATTTACAGTCATATACAAGGTTTAGACTTAGAGTTGTTAAAAGAAAGATGAAAAGGACCCAACCGAAAAAAAAAATTGTAAATTTTCTTTAAGTGGCTAAATGATAGAAGTTCAATAAGTTTAAGTGGCATTTCAAAAGTTTGAGTCTCAACTTTTGTATATCATAATAGATAGATATTTCTAGCTTCGACTTTTCATTTTATTGGATAAGCTATATATATGGGAACTGTTGTAATACTCTTCCTACTCAATTAACATGTTTTGCAGTTAAAACTTGTTCTTGATTAAAAGACATTCAAACTAATGTACACAAGGAGATACTTGTTCTTATCAAGAGGGAAAAAATTTACCTGCTGTTGAAAGATTAAATTTAGCCGGGGTGAGGCTGATGGTTGTTCGCTAACATCAGCAGTTGAACTATTGGAACCATTCAGAATCTTCTTTGCAAATGCTGAAGCTGAAGATATATCTAGACGAGCATCAACCCTGGTTAAGTCCCCATATTTTTTTGTGAATTTTCCATGCTGAAAGGAGTAGCAAACTGAGCCAAACAAATCAGCATTATGTCGAGATCTCTTGCTTGTTGACACCTCTGGATCTTCTCTTGAACCAATGCTAGACAAGCTCCTTCCATTCCAAATCCAGGAAGCAAAGGTGCTACCTACAATGTGTTATGAACCAGCAACAAAACAATTTAGTATAATATAATTTCCACACTTGTCTGCCCAGCTATCATCCATCAATTCGCCAATTATGAAAAAATGTTAGTAAGGAAATCAATTAATCAAGGAAATTTATATGATCCAGTGAAGCATTCTTTAAATGCATTCGTATCCATATATGAAAAGTTGAAAACTGCCTTTGTAACTTACGTACACAAAGCACTCGCTATCAACATGTTTGGATTTTGCTTGTACAATAAATTTGATAGAAAATATCTTATAATGTCTTGACTCTTGATAGCAAGTTAGAATAATTTAGAGGACCTCAAAATGATCTGTAAGGAGTAACGTTTGTATTTCATTATATTTCTTAATGCTTTGTATTTTGTATCACAACATAACATGCTTACAATATAATTTTAATGTACTGCAAGTATCCTTTCATCTCTTTTGCTTTTTTTCCCCTACCTGAGCCATATAATTTCAACAAAATGAAAGAAAAAAGGACAGAAAACAAAAAAGGGAAATGAAAAAAAAAAAAAAGTTGTATGCATGAAAGCAATTATATGAATAAACATGCAAAAACAAATACTGCAAATATGAAAAAGAGTGACTGACACATTACGTAAACATACTTATTCTCATTTCAAAAAGTAATAACCACATCAATGTAGAGAAATTACCAATAATTCCGGATACTGCTGCATGAGGTTCCTTAAGACGCACATCATATGGAAGTGCCTCTTCATTCTCTTGTTCTGCAGCACCCTTATCTCTCCAGAAGTATTTGATCTTCTCATAACTAACGGCAACCTTCGCACATAACCCTGGAAGTAGAGACAGTGGTGGGTTACCATCGGTTGCATTCATTGCCTGGGGATTACCACCGTTTTTATGCATCCCAATGTGGTATCGCAATCCAGATTCGGACACAAGAGATGACAAATCAACAGATAAAGACTCAGGGACATCCCAATATTTTCCTTTGTGGTCAACAAATAATTGAGGCCATGCTGCTTCCAACATAAGGTCATGATCAGGAAGCTGCAGGGAATGTTGTCTTTTCAGATGCTTCATTATAGATGAAAGAAAAGCATGACATGCAATAACAGAAAGATTGAGATGAGGAATATACTTATATACACATGTGAATGAAGGAGTTGCAATAAAAAATAGATAAAAGAGTAAGTAGAAACATACTCATTTAACTGAATGAAGACAGCTCAATAGAGGAATGAAGGAGTACAAACAAAGGACAAGGTAAATAAATCCTTCATACCAGTGAGACTGCGTTAAAAGGATAGAACACAACATGACAACAAAGACAAACCTACTCATGAGTACAATTAAGCTTTTTAAAATCACATTGGATGTCTGTCAGTGAGACTACCTAAAAGAAACCATGAAATGAGCTGAATAATGATAAGCTTTATGATGATATCCTATTCAAATATTTGAAAACAAGAAACAAATGAAAACAAGGTGATATTTTTATAATAAATAAAAAAAAAGTGTTCTGATTTTCGATTCAAACAGGAAAATATTTCACACCAGATAATGAAAAATTATAACAAGCAGGTAAATCCATGCCTTGTGAAAAAACATCACTTTGCGGCGCAATCTTTCTTTCTCACCATGGCCTTCTATAGCAAGCAGCAAGGATGTTGAAGGAGGAAAAGAGAATTGTGAGGTTAACCCGAAAGAATAAAGTGACTTGTTAATGAAATGCTTCGCAACATCCTTGACTGTGGAGAGATCAAATTCGTCAGCATTAGAGATCTCATTTTTAACATCAGCAATCAGCTTCCTGGGACGAAACTGTCCAGTCATGGTAAGCCACCTGTATTGGTTATAATTAAGCTGAATAAGTACATTGATGAGTTGAATTTAAAATGATTTTAATGTTTTGTATATCTTACTCACATTTATCAGAAAATAAAGATACATGAATAAAGTATAAGAGAACCCAAAGAAAGAGTTTAACTGAACCCTTTACAGTAAAATCTTTACTATCCAACTAGGTGCAGTGAAACCCCATTTTTCTTTTCTAATATGTATTATGTATATGGCAGCTTCTATGGGATCAGACTCCTCTAAGGTGAGCAACTCATTGTACAGGGTAAAATAAGTAATCTCAATTGTTGGTAAGAAAATCAGGGATTGACATTACATGCACATGCATAACAAATCATGAATATGTAAGAATATTAGTTGTTGGCTTTTCATCAACAATTTAGATTATTTTACCCTTATTTACTTTACAGGAGCCAATTTTGCTTCTATGTTACACTTACACTCCCTTAAGTACTTACTTAATCCTCAACCATCTCTTTTAAGCTAAAAGCAAATGAGAATTATCAAACAATTTCTACTTCATATAAAAGTTCTTATTTTAGTCCTGCCTACATATGTACTCAAAAAAGAAGAACATAACCAACACTAAAGACCTTAATTACTCACATTTTAAAAAACAGCAGCAGAAACAAATAGCTTTCTCCAGTGCCTCAAAATAACTATTTTTTTTATATAAAAAAAAAAAAAATATATATATATATATATATATATATATATATATATACTTGGAAGTTGGAAAATTAAAACCACTCTTCCCCTTCTACCTCATTTTCAACCCAAAGCACATTCAGTTCCAAAATAGAACTCAGCACACAAAAGGGATATCTTCCCTTCTCATCACTAAAAATCCAAAACGGCCCCATAAGATTCAAACCACCGAATCTTTATCTCTTTCTAGGTATCTAATAGCACATTGGGAAGGTTTTCAAAAACTGTCCACAACTGTATTTTGGATACAAAGTCAAGGCTCATGCAGTCACATTTGTTCGCAATTTCCCACAATATCAAGTCACAATTTAAAACCTTGCACATTGATGTCCGTGTATTATTTTTCTAAATTTGTAAACACTTCTTATTCTTCTAATTATAGGGTATGTTTGGGTAAGTTTATGCAGAAACACTTCTAGAAGAAGAAAATAACTTCTCCATAAGCTTAAAATCATTCTTTCATTTTTTTATTTTCTTCTTCTAAAAGTGCTTCTAGATAAACTTACCCAAACAGAATAATAATAAAAACAAACACTCTTTTCCTTCAAAACTAAACAATAAAAACAACCCAAACTCCCAATTGTGAAATGCCGCAGACTCCATTTGTCACCAATGTCAACCAAATTGCATAAATGGCCACAATCATAAAAAAAAATGGTTCATGACCAAGTAGTGAGGGTCAGTTCGTTTGCAGTGAAACGCAGCGAGAAAAAAAAAAAAGTGAAATGAACAGTAAAAATAATGTGATACCCACACTTTTTTAATACTATAATTTAAAATTTTCATCTTCATTCACTTTCATTCCACTCTATTCCACCCTACCGAACGGACCCTCGGGTCAAAAAAGGTTAGTTAGGTACCAGCGAGGATTAGCTAGTTTGAGGAGGAGGGACTGGAGACAGAAGGAACCCAAGTCCTTGGGCGAAGTGGGAGAGAGCGAGGGAACGATGACGGGAAAAGGCAACCCGTTTCCGATGACGGAGAGCTGTCGTGGCCGGAGCACTCTGCTGGCGACGGAGCCGTCCAACGGAAACGGGTCGCCCGGAACGGACTTGACCCATCCGTCGTGCAGCTGAGGGGACGCCACGTTGAAGTCCCAGAACGATGAATCAATGCTCGTCTTCAGCTTCGCCATTGATGAGATGATGATTTCGTCTCTATCTCTCTGTTTGTGTGCTTAGGTTGGGTGGGTCGTTCGTTGGTATTGAGTTTGAGGTTTTTGTCTCGAGGTGTAACCTTTCTGCTCCTGCTACTGCTGTTACTGCTGCTTATCCACTTAGTTTAATGTTTTTTTTTTAAACAAAAAATGGAAAAGTTCAAATTGTAAAATCTTATTTTTACTTTTATCTTTTAAATTTCAATAACTAAGTTTAATTAGGGATGATAAAGTGGACCAACCACTCAAAAACGGATCGGGTTGGTCCAATCCACTAAAAAAGTGGGTCGAATTTGACTGACCCACTTGTGCAAAGTGTATTGAAAATAATAGTATGTCTCACTTTAAAGTAAATTAGTGAGCTAGTGGGTCAGTCCACTTAAAAAATAAAAAAAATTATTTTAAAAAACAAAGGTAAAAAAATTTAAATATAATTATTTATACTAAAAATTAATAATGTGCTAACTTAATCCTATAACAATAATTTTTAATATAAAATACATGTCTAATAGAAACAAAAGCAGCAAGGAATACATATTTAACAATGGTTTTCAATTAGCTTCTAAGTCTTAACAAATTCTTAGAAATTTGTTTCACAATGATACAGGAAATCAAAACATATTTGTACATATAGTATAACTCATTATTAGGTTCCAAATAAAAATGTATTAGGCTTAAGGATTCAAAATCACTTACTCCTTTTTAGTCACTCTCCCTCTAAGCCACTCATTTAACTAGATATTGAATATTTTATTATTTTTTTATTGGTGGACTGCTAGCCCGATGGGCTGGCCCGGCCCTGACCTATAAAAATGTGGGTCGGGTTGATTCAGCCCGTTTAATGAATGTGGGTTCAAAATCTCAACCCGACTCACATTTTTTCGTGGACCAAACGGGCTGGCCCATCGAACCAAACCCATTTTGTCATCCCTAAGTTTAATTATAATTTTGACTTTAATGGATATTCACTGTCAGGATAAAAGATTTTATACACTCAGTCAATTGAAAATCTTTCTTTAGCTTGACTTTTAGTATTCATTAAACTTATGATAATTTATAAATGAAAAAATATTTACACTATATCCATGCATATTATTTTTACTCTAAAAATTATGATTATTAGAAATATAGTCTCTTTAACATATTATTATTAATCTAATATCTCAAAATAAATGTAAAAAATTAACAAATTGAGAAAACATAATGATAATTTTACAAATTGTGAAAAATTAAAGTGACAATTAATAGGATATTAACGAAAAAAATTAATATTACATTGAAAAAACAAATGTATCATTTATTTTAGAAATTTTTTCTTTCAAATGTGATATTTATTTCGGAACAAATAAATTATTTATTATGAACTTAAATTTATTGGAAACTATAAAAATATAAGTGACTCTCTTTTAATCATGTTATTGATGCAAACATCCACTAGTTTTACTTATAAGTAATATCTATGAGATTGATCATCTTTGATGTGATATCTCCTTTTCAACATTATTTTTTTTATCCAGAACCCAAGACCGACCTTAAAGAATTTGAGTCAGATATTATTCAAACCATTTATATATTAATTATAAATAAGAAATGCAACCTATAAAAATTTATAATTTTTAATAAATTTTAATTAATAAAGAGTTCGTTTTAATATTCTCAAATTGTAAATTAATTATGTTTAGTAGTTTAATTGTTATACATTATGACGGTTAAAAAATTATATTGTTAATCAATCATAATTCATGATAAGTAGTGTAAGATAAGATTCAAACTTTGAAATAATGAGACATTTTATAATTCATTAACCGTGTAAATTATAACATATTATTTTTCTGTTCTAATTTATTTAATGGTTTTAACAAATAACATAATTGAATATTTTATATATATATATATATATATATATATATATTAAAAAAAAGTTTTTCAAAGGTTAGTAAGATATTATATCCTATTATTTTAAGGAGTAGCATTAACTTTATTGAAATTTGTATTTTTAACGGAAAACAAATATCTGCTTTTTAGATGTAATGTGATGTTTGACTACTGAGAAATTATATATATATAACAGTAGCATCTATGGAAAAAAGTATAACTTTTTCTAAGCAATTGGTGACATTAGAACTGAGAAAGTTGGTGTTCAAGGGAACGCTGAAGAGAAAGAAGAGGGAAACATATGGTAGATCTAATAATTAAAAGGGTTGTGCTTCATACATCATTTGATTTTTCCATACATTATTTAAATTTTTGAAATTCTGTAAATACTCTTGGTTGTTTCTTCCTTATTTTAGTTGTTGGCTTTCATACCTGTACTATCATTTTTGCTTTTTGATTTTGCATTTTGGTTTGTTTGAGCTGTGCATTGGTGGTTTTGCTTTTGGAGGTGGTAATTGGGTGGTGATTTACGCATTGGTTTGTCGAAGTGGAGCGGCTGGTGGCATTGTGGTGGTTACAACGAGTTTAAGTGTTTTTTTTGCCATACAGATTTGGTAATCTGTATGGATTATACGAATTCATTAATCCATATGGATTATACGGATTACCAAATCCGTATGCATTTGGTGATCCGTTAGAAGCAGACGGATTGGATAATCCGTATGATTCATATGGATTAAGTAATTCGTAAGAACCACATGATCAACGTACTCAATCAACACGAAACAATCTTTTGGCCCTCCTGGATAAGATCTGACTCGGTACCAATATCCTCTGTCGCAGGAATATCAGTCTCCACATATGGTTCTTGAACGGGAGGATCCTCAGCAACAGCATTACCTGACCTTTGTTTACGAATGGATGTCGTAGGCCTATGCCGTTCAACGGCTTCATTTTCGTTACCTCTAACACTTCTACCCAGTGCTTGATCTACAACTCTTCCAAGAGCCCGACGCAATTCTCTAATCTTAACCATTATCTGTATATCATTTATTTACACGTTACTCTATGACTTCAAACCAAACCCAAGCAGCAACAACACTCAACCATTCCAAATCATACATAGGTTCCTTATTATAAACAGCTTCAACAACTTTGATTGACATACATACATACCTTACAAATACAGTTCTAACCAAACAAAGCTATCACGAGTATTCAATTTATAAAAGACAAAGAAAATTCTTAATCCAAAATGTCGAAAAACTCATGTCAATAAACAATTATGGACTTAAGAAATGTAAAAAATACATCAAAAATCATATAGACATTCACATATAAGTTAATTTTTAATTTAATTAATTTAATTTTTTTTTAAAATAAACATATGGATTGCGCAATTTGTATGAGGCATACGGATTACACAGTCCGTAAGCCTCATATGGATTACCTAATCCATATGAGGCTTACGGATTGTGTAATTCGTATGTCTCATACAGATTACTCAATCCGTATGAAGCTCATGGCTTGTATAATTCGTAGGCTTCATACGGATTGTCCAATCCGTATGAGGCTTACGGATTACACAATATGTGAGCCTCATACGGATTACCCAATCCATATGAAGCCCAATTTCTTCTTACGAATTATCGAATTCGTATCCTCCTCAGGGCCATTTTGCAAAAGACAAACGACCACCACAACCAAGCAAACCTCTTCAAAAGGAAAACACTCACCAGGGCCGCCATGAAACGCAAGACACGACCACCATGAAAGCCAATGAATACCATGAACGCAAAACATACTACATTTGATGATTACGGATTACAATGAATTCACATTTAATTGTAACGACCACCATGAAATTGCAGGATAGGCTATTCATTTACATTTGATGTAGCCTATCCTGCAATTTCCATATTGGAAAAACTCCATTCACTTTTAAAGAATTCTCCTCTTAGCCTAATTTCTTTAACTGTTTTGATTTTTATGAATAATTTTTTTTATAAAAAAAAATACTAAAACAAAAGACCACACTAGTTGTCTGTTCATATTTTCTACTTTTTAATCAAGACTTAAAGTTAAATACTTTACAATATCTTTGCTATTATTTATTGATGTGTGTTAGTTTTAGTTTAAATCCATTTTTTGTTTAATAGCATTTCATTTTTTTGAACTATTTTGTTTAAATGTGTCCACGTTTATGGTGATCATGTCATGATGGTCATGTGTAGTTTTATCATATTTGAACGGTACATAAGCCCCCCAGCCTCTGAGCCAACTTATGGGCGAAAAAGGGTGAAAGAGTGTCGATGGAGAATATCTGTATCATGGTAGTAATATGATAAGTGTTCTTAGCCCCCGAGTGTGGACAAGTAATGTCACGTGTCGAGGTCAATAACTCTGGCAAGTAATATCATGAACCCGGACAGATCTGTCTAGACTGTATTGGTACTTGAACTTGGACGAGGTGGTCCAAGTTGTTCATGCTGAGATGTCCAAAGTGGACTATTCCATTTTAGTGGATAAGTCTGAACTTGGCAGGCGAGTGAGGCATCAATGATGATAATTCTGATCAAGATATGACTGTCTGATGTGATTTTTAAAAACAGGCGTTACATCCTCATTAATGCCAGTAGTCGTGTGCCTCCCACACACCATTACCTGTGCACACGTGTCACTCGGGGAATGGACACGTTTTGGAGATCGTGTAGTAGTGGGTGAATGCAGTCAATCACAACGCGGACTTCTAGGGGCCGTTTTGAAATCCCGCCAATAACCATCGAGCCTCACTCCTCTTTAAGTAGATGAGACTTCTGCCATTTCTGCTACACTTACATCCTTGCTTTCCCTAATCTTCTTCTTTACTCTTCTTCTTGGTTCACCTTGCTTATGCTTTCTCTTGCAAAATGTTTGAATCACCTTGTCCAACTTTGTCCTGGGTATAGGGGGTAGTGACTCAGGAGATTCTGTTGAACAACTTGTTATGCGCGACTTGTTTTCCATTGGTGATTCCTCTGAGGAATACACTCATGGAGATGTTTCAATGGGTCCTTCTCTTCTCGAAGGAGGACCAGTTCTCGTCAAGCTGGCGAAGGGACTTCTCGCCCTCATCAGCAGACAAGGGTTTCCGTCACCCCTATGGTGAATGAGCTTTTGCTGCTCAATATTCCTCCTCCTCCTCCTTCTTCGGGGAGGATGAAGCAAGTAGCTATGGGGACATTAGAACTTCTTTCTGTGTACATCACAATCCCTATGTTGGGTCGCTATTGGTTGTTTCAGCCATTCGCGACTATGAATGGATAAGGGAAAATGTTCTGCAGAAAATCTTTACTCCAACGAGGGAGATAAAAGTGCAGAAGCTCGTCCTCAATATCCCTGTTAAAGCGGGTGGAGATCATCTCACTAGAACAGCGTGGAGATCGTCTGACCAGAGCCGCCAAGGCATAGGAATAGATTAGCGATAGAGCCATTGTGTGTCAAGATTGATGATGATCAGACACACTCGAAGTAGAGCTTTTGCTGAAAGAGAAGATGATGGGACCTCAGTGTATTTCTTGTTTTGTTTTAGCTTTTAGCCGTGAAGGCATTGTAAAGTGTTAACAAATTAATGAAATAAATGTTCTTTTTGTCCTAACTTTTCTGTGTCTTCTTTACATATTGTCCTCTAACTGTGACTGCTTGTGCTTAATGAATCGTAAGTTGCTTGACTTTTATGAAAACTAAGATCTTGTGATTGATCACATCCCATTTTGTATGTGTTTGTCGAAGTCCTGCTTTTGCAAATGACCAAGTGCATAGTCGTGCCTGTCGAGGCTCCGAATGAACATGTGTACCAAAAGTTTGTCTTCTGTTTGAGTTTGCAAAGAATGGTCCTTAGATAAGTGTATTGAATCTTCATTCGCGCAAATCACTAAGTTCTTAGCTTTTCCTGTCGAGGTTCCCATTGCTGAGGTATGCTAAGAGTACATCTTAGACTTAGAAAAATGTCGAGGGTTGACAACAGACTTTTGCGTTGAATTCTTGCTTTCGCATCTGGCTAAGTTTTTTAGCCTAACTTGTCAAGGTTCTATGTGAATTGAAAGTACCAAGATTGCTTCTTGGGTTTAGGATGTCAAGGGTGGACTGATGGAGTGCTTTTAGTTAAATATTTTTCTCTCTTTCTTAGCTTATTTGACCTCTCTTGGACCTTTATTTTCCTATTTTAATTCAGTTTTTGTCTTAAGCAATTAAGTGGACTTAATTGCTAATTGTTGCGTATTTTTGGAATTTTGCTCACTTGACATATCTGACTTATACAGGACCTATAGAGTGCTACCAAGCTCCGAATGGAGCGTTCCAGGAGTCCATGGAAAGATAACGAAAATATCTACAAGTTTGCTAGAAATAGCCCAAGGCCAATTCTTTCATTTGGAGGGTCATTTTAAGCTTTGAAATCGAAACCTCTGCACTTATAATTTGGCTGCGAGTTTTAATTTTGTTGGTGTAAATAGTACATAATTAGATTGTTGGGTTTGTTTATGGCCCATTCTATTTTCAAAACTTAGTCACTATATGTATTAGTGACTTTAGTGAAACTTGGACAACACTTTACAATTCAATAAACAAGTTTTATATTTCTTTTCTTTAGTTTTTAGAATCAAAAACTTGTTCTTCATTTTCTCTCATTTGTTCTTTATCTTCTTCATTTCCATTTTGCTATTCTTCCATTTTCTTGCACTCACTTCATGGGGCTTTCCTTGGTAATCATCATGGAAGGCTAAATCATTAATCAATCCAAGGAACCAACTCAAGCAAGAGAAGAATCGGAGTTTCGGTTTGGTATTTCGAATTCTATTTGAATGTTCACCTTCTTCTTCAATTTCTATTATGTTTTCATGATTATGAGTGCAATTAGGATTGAAAGCAAGTTAGGATTATGGATTCATGTCCTAATTTCGAATGATAATCACAAGATTAATTTAATGATATTTCAGTTAGGGTTGTGGTTTCAATTAATTTAGGAGTAGAATCGATTGAACTGCTTCTATTGAGATTGAATGAATGTTCATGATAGAATCAACTTATGAGAATGATGATGATTCGAATAGCTTGGTTTGGTGAATTGGATTGATGCTTTCTAATCTGTTTTACTTTACTCCTTGATAATCTTGTTAATTTTTGCATGGTTCTTTAATTTTAGTTTGTGTTCTTGCATGTTTTACTTTGCACATACCAACTGTTCGACAAAATCCCCCCTTATTATTACGAATGATTTGAAGCTAGAACCATATTGATCGTGTCTTTGAGTCAACCTAGGTTAACCTTGTGCTACAGAATTAGCTTAGTTAAATTGTTTTGATGCCTCTTGACAACGTAATATCATGGACCTTAGACGATTATTCCTGCAAAATAAAACAATTCTATGGTCCACTATGTCAGGATTCCATAGAAGTTAGAGTACCAAAAGTATCTCTTAAATTTATCATGCCAAGGGGACCTTGGACTTTTATATATCAAAGATGTTTCCTTGTGACTCGTATTCTTGCATAAATAGAATTTGTGAGCATTGAAATCATCAAAGTAAAGCTTTGAATACCTCATGTTTCCGTAATGGATAAGCTGGTGAATACGAGGTTGACCATGGATGGTCCTCAAGCTTTGTAAGTTGTGAGTTATCAAGAGTTGTTGATAACTATGCTAGTCAAGGATAAACCTTGAGCATTTGTTGCTGCAAAACAAATAATTCTATGGTCTGCCATGTCGGGGTTCCATAGTGTGTAAGAATACCAAGAATATTTTCTTGGGTTTAAGAGACCGAGGGTGGACCTTGATCTTTATGTGCCAAGTATTTATCTTGGGCTTTATGTTCCTGAGAACTTGTACTCCAGCAAGGAAAATATGATAACTTATGTTGAGAATTAACATAGTTGTACCTCATGTTCGTCAAGGTTGATACCAGTGGAATTGTCCATGCTGGGTTTTGTCGACATTTACCAAGGTGTAGCCTTGGGTTTATGGTCCGAAGAGCTAGTCTTGGGTCCTCTGTGTCACTGCAGATGTACCAGTGGCGCGTCCACCCTGGGTTTTTGGAGGTCGACCAAAGCTTTAAGGTTTATGGACCTTGACGGTCTACCGTAGTTTGATTTTACGAACCTTGCCAAGACGGATCTTAGGCTTAGTAAGGTCTACCCTGACATGGGAATTACGAACCTTTTAAGATCTACCCCGTATTGGGAATTACGAATCTTATTCCAAGGACTTACCTTGGGTCTTGGACTTTCATAAGGTCTACCCCATACTGGGAATTACGAACCTTTTAAGATCTACCCCGTACTGGGAATTACGAATCTTCTTCCAAGGACTTACCTTGTGTCTTGGACTTTATAAGGTCTACCCTGTACTGGGAACTACGAACCTTTTAAGATCTCTCCCGTACTGGGAATTACGAATCTTCTTCCAAGGACTTACCTTTGGTCTTGGACTTTCATAAAGTCTACCCCGTACTGGGAATTATGAACATCTTAAGATCTACCCCATACTGGGAATTGCGAATCTTCTTCCAAGGACTTACCTTAGGTCTTGGACTTTCATAAGGTTTATGACGTATTGGAAATTACAAACCTTTTAAGATCTACCCCAAACTGGGAATTACGAATCTTCTTCCAAGGACCCGTATATGGGGGTCGACTCTGATGGAGACTTCATGTTTATCACGTTTCTGTCCGACTTGTCGAACTTCATTTCTGAACTTTGACATTTCCTCCATCTGTATGTAACCCTTAGCACGTTCACGTATTTTGTCCATGCTAGAAGGAGGTTTTTTGCATAGACTATCTGCGAATTTGCCAGGTCGAAGGGCCAGCATCATGGAATGTAGTGCTACCTCGGAGTTGAGGTTTTGAATCTGAACAATCAGTTGTCCAAATCGTTCCATGAACCTACCGAGAGGTTCATCATCTGCTTGGTGTAATGTCGCCAATGCAGCAAAAGTCAGCCTATGGGTTTGGCTGGTTGTGTATTGCATGCTAAATCTCTCAACAAGGGTGTCGAAACTGTTTATAGACCGTTCGGGGAGGCCATCATACCATGCTAACGCTGCCCCCTTCAAGGACGTAGGGAACACTTGTCATAATATGGCGTCGTTGTTCATGTAAAGATTTGCTTGTGAGAGGAAGGCATCAAGGTGTTCATTCGGGTTGGTGGTGCCGTCGTACCTCTCTAAGTGTAGAGGTTTCCAGCCAAACGGGATATCGACTTCCCTGATGCGGTCCATGAGAGGATTGCGCCATGTGTTATGCCTTTCCATTCAGTAGCCCTATGTTGAATACGAATGGGCGGAGGGTTGTCATGTTGGTAAGGATGCGATTTGCCTTGAGTCTGTTCTTCTCTGGTGATAGGGAGTGTTCATCTCTATCGGGATGTCTCGTGTAACACCCTGAAATTTCAATAACTGAAAATATATGATCGAAATGTTGTGTGAAATGTTAATAAGAGATAATTAGAAAAATTACAAAGGACTAAATTGAACATTGTCAACCTTTTTTAACAACAAAAAAGATTAAATTTAACCTTTTTTAAAAGATGAACAACATGACAATTCTGAATCTTTTTTGTAACAAAAAAAATTGACAACGACGTTGTGAGCACATTAATCGCCACATGTAGATGCTCCATAATGCCATTTTGTGTCACATCATACCATTCCGTTATGTCAATTTATGGACTTGATAATAAGGATAATTATATGACATCGTTTGAAAATATGAAGGATTAAAATAAACTTTCTGAAATATAAAGGATCAAATTGAAGAAAAGCAAAAACATAAAGGACTAATGTGTATTTTAGCCTATTACTTTCATGTAAAAATCTTGGTATTTTCTGTTAAAAGTTATAGGTGATATTGATTTATTTTCTAAAAAATGTTGACTCTTCAATGATAAAAAAAAACATTATGTCAAAAACATCTTTTATATTGCAAATCTTGATCAGAGCACTCACCCAATAAATAGATGTTATATAACTAGGTCTTTTAAGAATTTTAATTAGACTTTGATTCTTAATTATGTGTATGAAAATATATTTTATTGAAAGAAATAAAAATCATTTTGATGATTCTCTCTCTCTCTCTCTATATATATATACATATATAAATTGATATGATTGAAAGCTGCAAGAACATATATACCAAAATTATGAGAACATGTACACATTGAATTTATTGATTGAGAACTTAATATTATTTTCATAACTAAATAAATAAAATAATTGGTATAGTCCTTGTATTTGACTATTTAAGGATTCAAATATTTTTTATTAATTATGATAGTCAAATTGTGATTAACATCACATAGCTTGCTATATCGAATAATAGTGGTCAATTGGTTATTAGTTAGAGTGAAACTAAGCTCAGTTCTCTTAAGTAGGATTCATGCCTTGTGTGTGCATGAATAAAACGTGATTGAGATAGAAGACTCCACTAAAGATTGATCAGTTAGATTCTTTCGTGAAGATTAGTTATTGAAAAAGTAAATAATACTTTACACAAATAACTTGATTATAAAAGAATTGTTAAAAACTAACAATTATATATGCCATTGTCTTAGATTTAATTTGGTTCTTGTGAAGAGATGAGAAGAAAATAAAAAATGATGTTAGAGGGAGATGTTAAGAGCATCAAGTAGTCTACTTTTTTTTTTTTTTTGTGTCCAATGATAACAATAAGGGTTGAACATAAGTTCCCATGCATCTATCCAACCCCTACCAAAGACATTTGTGTCTTAAGACGAATCAAGACCCTTAATTATTTTGATTAGATGTATAAACACAAAGGTTAAAAGTTGCATTAGATGTAATATCAAATTGTTTCATACATTTGCATCATATTATCAGACGATAGAAGAGACATGTCATGATTCGGATGCAACATTAAATCGATGGAATTTAAGAATTCATTGATTACTCTATGTCTAAGATTCATTTTGCATAGACATTCTCCAAGGATTTATTGAATCTTATGAAGAATAAATGGATTTCAAGATCTAGAAGTTGCCAAACACCACCAAAGGACGTGCATTACTAATGACAGACCTGCTTGACTTAAAGCAAGTGATTTTCTACTGAAGGGATCAACACAAAATCTCACAAGAGTGGTTTTCCAGCATGAAGGAGTACGTGCATTTAATGCAAACATTAAATGCTCCAATGGCCATAATCTTTGGATGCGAGCTTAAGTGAAAATGTTTATCCATTTAGAGACAGCATACACTTGTTAAATAAGGTCTATAAATACCAAAAGCTTTGAAGACATGGATACAAACCTACACGGTTGCATTCAAATTTTTCTATAAAACGCTTTTTGTAAATTGTTGCATAGTTCCAAATAGCTCTCAAAACAGCTTGAACACCTTGAGAGAAAAGACTAGGTGTTAAAAAGATTGTATATTCGTTTTTAAGACTATTAAGAGTCAGTCATTAGACAAATAAACTACAAGTCTTTTTTATTTATGTAGAGCTATTAGTGGGCTTGGTATTAGGGATGAAAATGAACCAGACCGCCTATCAGGGACCTTTGGCATGGCCTGTTTAAGGCCGAGTCTGGCCTGGCCTGGCTTGTTTATTATAAAGGTCAGACTAAGACTTTTTGAAAAACTTGTTTAAATAAAAAGATCAGGTTCAAGCTTTTAAAAAAGTCTGTTAGGCTTGTCAGGCTAGCCTATTGTCAATTTGTCATACCCTAATTCTGTCCGGATCCCAAAAAAATGGAAAACAAAAATATTTTTTAAAAAATAATTAAAAAATGAAAATGAAAGAAAACAATAATTATTTAAAAAACGAGAACAAAAAAAAGAAAAGGGAAATGATGAAATTGAAAGAATAAAAAAAAGGGAAACAACAATATTAAAACAAAAAAAAATGAGAAAGAAATGTAAAAAAACAAAGGAAGATAATATAAAAAGGAAAAAAAAGGAAAGAAAAATATTAAAATAGAAAAAAATAAAAAAATGGAACGAAAGAAAGAAATAAAAAAGGAAAAGAAAGATAATAAAAAGCAAAAAGGAAAGGAAGATAATAAAAAAAGAAAAAAGGAAATAAAGATGATAAAACAAAAAAAAGGAAAATAAGGGAAAGTAAGAAAGATTAGAATAAATTTGGTTTTAGATTTACAAATCTTTATATTCATATTTATGACAGGCTTTTTAATAGGCTTGTAGGTCAAACCAGACTTTTAAATAGGTCAGGCCAAGCCTAAAAAAAAGCCTATACCAGGTAAATAGGTCAGGCCAGGCGTTACATTTTTAAAACAAGCCAAGACCAGGCCTAACCAAGCCTGGCCTAGCTTGGCCTGTTTCCACCCCTACTTTGTATGACAAAGAATATTAGTTGTAACAAACTTGGTGTAAAGCTTGAGTTGTAAGAGCTAGAAGTGGCAGTGATTAATACTTGAAACTTATTGAAATTAGTGAAACTTGGTGATTTACCAAGAACTGAACATAGTCTCAATGGTAGACATAAACCAATAAAAATATTTGTGCCTTATGTGCTTTCATTTCTTCTGTGCCTTAAATTGACCTAGGTTCTGAATTGGTTTTTGTTTTGAAAACTTTGTCTGTTTTGCAAAATCTGTTTTCATCATTTGAAAGTGTTTTTGCAAAAAATTGTTGTCTTACAAAGCTTATTTTCAAGGAAAAGGCTTTAAAATTTTCTAAAACCACAATTCAACTCTCCTTGTGATATTTGCCTTTACAATTTGGTATCAGAACTTAACCTCTAAGGGTTAAGCACCTGACAACATCTAGAGGAAAAGATTGTGATAGTAGATAACAACAACAATGGTCAGTTCATTATTGAGGGAACATCCCTCGTGAGACCACCAGGCTTCATGGGAAAAAACTATCCCTACTAGAATGACAGAATGAAGATGTACATCATCTCTACTCAGTACATACTCTTGCTAATTATTACAAACGGAGACATACCCATTCCTATACCAGAATTTGAAGGGACTGACATAGCCCTTGCTATAATGGAGCTAAACACAAAAACTCGTTATACTTTGAAATGTGATGGAACAAGTATAACAAAATTTGTAGACTAAAGACAGCTTAAGGGATCGGGGATTCATTGAGCATCAACTATGAAGGAACAAAAGATGTTTAACTGAGTAAAGTTGTCATTCTAACAAGGCACTATGAGGGCTTCTCCATGAAAGAAGGAGAATGTGTAGACGACATGTTTGGAAGACTTTCGGTGCTTCTAAATGGTCTTGAGGCTTTGGGACACATATTCACCAAAGCATAAATAAATATGAAGATCCTACATAGCTTTCCTAAGGTGTGGGAGCTCAAAATAACAACCATCCAAGAAGCTAAAAATCTAAAAAATCTAGCATGGATGAATTATTGGGTATCTTAAGAGTCCATGAAGTTCATCTTCAAAATTGTGATTATCTACCAAAGAGAGAATTTGTTGCCCTCATGTATGAAGAGACAAGCTCCAGAAGAGAAGAAAAGAAGAGTTTTTCTAAAGCTCTTAAAGTGTAGAGGATCAAGTTTGACAGGTTAGACAACAGTCATATGATTTCTCTTAAAGTGAAAAAAATATAAAGAAAAATATAAAACATCTATGTTTGAAAACACTAAGCTAAAGAAATCAAATGATGTTCTGGAAAAGAAAATCTAGACACTGGAAGAGAGTCTGATCTAGGCCAGTAAGATAGATGAATCCTCTGTAAATGAAAAAACTAAGAGAGGGAGTAGCTTGTCTTACAAAATACTTTGGGAAGTTTTTGGAAAGCTTAAACACCTTAACCATGATTTTAAAATTTCATCAACATCCTCATGATAAGTTTGGTTTAGATTTACAAAAGGGGCATCATCTTCCAAGTCACAGTCTGATTCAGACAAATGTGACTTTTTTGGTTGTTAGTATGAACATTTTAAGCTCTGATGCATCCATAAGAAGAAATAGATGTATAAAGGTACTAATGCTTATGGACCAAGAAATATTAGGGGTACCAAAATCTCATATTATTCCTATTATAGATATCCTTGGTAGGAAAAGGCCAGAGTTTAAGCTGGTACATGGATAATGGCTACTCAAGACACATGATGGGGGAAGTGGTGTAGGTCCATTGCAAGCTAAAGACCCATAAGGAAAGCTTGAAAAAATTCCTTTTGCTGAGCTTTAAAGGACTAATTACAAGAGCTAGGACTCAAGCACTTCAAGACCACATCTAAGCTAACTTGGACAAGCATGAAGAAACACACCAGCTTAGAAAAGACACAAAATAGTCTGTGGTAATCGATTACCAGCTATTTGTAATCAATTACCAAGGCAATTTGTAAAATAATATCTATCTGTTTTAATCGATTACCAAAAGGCTGTAATCGATTACATAAGCCTGTAAAATGTAAAAAAAAATTATGTTTTAATCGATAACTTCACCATAAAAACTGCAATGCACATGTTGGGTCAGCCAAGAGTCACTTTAGAAGAAGCTTGCACTTCATGCTTCATTTGTGCTTCATTTCAATTTGCATTTTACTTACATTTAGTGGCATTTGATGTGTAATTTTGTGGCCTATATAAGTTGGTCCAAAACTGATTGTAACTAACTTTGGTTCATTAATACAATTCTGAAAAATGTTGTGAGAGTTTCTCTCTTGTTCTTGTGTAAGAACTTCTTGAGTCTTATCAATGGCTTCTCAATGCTATTGTGGTGATTCTTCCTAGGCTTATTGGAAAGATTTTCCATGGTGACATCCATCTTCATCCCTAACCTCTCTTCCATCTTCCATTGCTGAATTAAAAAGCTTAAAAACAACCCCAAATTCTTGTGAAAGTGCAGAAATTAGATTTCTTTGAAGTTTGCTTGAAGATTGATTTTCATTCCAAGGTAAATTTGGGAATACTAATGGCTATGGGTTTAGTTATACATCAAAGCTACATCACAGCCATACATCATGTGGTATCTAGAGCCTAATCCTTGGAAATTCTTCTTCAAGTTCAGTTTTAAAAGTTATTCAAAGGTAAAAATAACTGCACCAAATTTGAAAAATGAAAATTAATTTCAATTCCTTGTTTCTTGTTGTTTTCATTTGATTCTTGGTGGTGTGGACTTGTTGTGTGTTCCACCACATAACCCTTGTGTTTCTTTCAAGTTTCATGTGATTTCATGTGTTCATGTTCTTCATGTGTTCTTGATATTTTTCTAATTTTCTAGTCTTGATTCTTGTCAATTTTTGTTAGTAGTGTTTTTGTGTTGTATGACCACTTGTTTTGATTCTACTCTCATGCCTAAACTGAATTGAGTTGTTAGAAGCAAATTTTACAATTGTTATACATTTTTTTTAGTGATTCATTGAATTTCCTTAAGAAATTTTGAACTTGTGCAAAAGAAAAACAAAGGCTTACAAAAAAGAGAAACATTTTGGTACAACCAAAGACATTATTGAATTGTGGCTGGAAAAATACAAAGAAAAACATAATTTAGAAGCAAAGCAAAGTTACAAAAGCTACAAGTTCAAATTTCCATTGAACCACAAAATAAAGTGAACTTGTATGACATGCAAATTTTATGAAATTAAACTTCTAGCAATTGAATTTACTTAGCATAACCTCCTTGTGTAGTTTGGTACAACCCATAGTATTCTTTGAGTTGTCTCATTAAATTCCAATTAGAGTTGTGTTTTTCTAAAGTTTTTCTTTTGTTGCTTGTCTCTTAAAAATTCCAAGGTTTTGTCTTAGAGTTTTCTTGTTCTTGGATTCTTGAGTCTAGCCTAGAATCATTTCCTATTTCACTATAGTAAAGAAACTTGATTTGATTAGAAGTTTTTTCTTAAGAACTATAGAGAGGAATAAGAGTGGAAAAAGGCAAGAGAGAACATTTTAGAAAGAGCTTAGATAAAGTGTGCATACACGAGTGAGAGTGACAAACACTTAGAGAGTGGTGAGAATTTCCTTATATACTTGTGTTTTTGCTAACCATTTTTTTGAAGGATGAGCTCAATAGGAGATGAGGCCTTGTCACCTAGGACCTCTAGGTTGATGAAAGCCATGACATAACAAATGAAAGACTTGCAAACCAAAATGGATGCAAGGTTTGAAGAGTTACAAAGGGAGACCCAAAGGAGGAGTCATCCAATGGGAAGTGTGGATGGAGAGGCTCATAGTAGTAGGAGGGTGAGTGTTTATGCTTCCTCTCATGGAGGAAATTATTATGATGAGAGGAGTGAGATGGAGGATAGGAGAGAAAATAATCGAAGAGAAAATAGGAGATACAATCCTAGGAGGCATAATAGAGATGATGAAGATTGGAGGGTGAGGAGAGAAGAAAGAGAAGGGAGGAATGAAGGATTGAATGGAGTGAAAATTAAAATTCCAAAATTCCTTGGTAATAATGATCCCGAAGAGTACTTTGAGTGGGAGATGAGAGTAGAACAAATTCTCTCATGCCAATGATAGAGTGCTTTTAGTTAAATTTTGTCTATCATTCTTAGCCTATTTGACCTCTTTTGGAATTTTATTTTTTCATTTTAATTCAATTTTTGGCCTAGGCAAGTAACTGGGCTTAATTGCTAATTGATGCGTATTTTCAGATTTTTGCTCACTTAGCGTATCTGACTTGTGTAGGGCCTATAGAGTGCTACCTATCTCCAAATGAAGAATTGTAGGAGTCCCTAGAAAGATAACAAAAAGATCTACAAGTTTGCTAGAAATAGCCCGAGGCCAATTTTGTCGTTTTGAGGGTCATTTTAAGCTTTGAAGTTAGCACCTCTGCACTTGTAATTTTGGACTGCGAATTTGATTTTCATGATTTTAAATAGTAAATAATTAGAATTGATGGGTTTTGTTGATAGCCTATTCTTTTCTTCAGACTTAGTCACTAATACATTAGTGAATTTAGTGAAAACTTGGACAATACTTTACAATTCAATAAACAAGTTTTACATTTCTTTTCTTTAGTTTTTAGAATCAAAAAGTTTGTTCTTCATTTTCTCTCAATTGTTCTTCATTGTTCTTCATCTTCTTCATTTCCATTATTCTTCCATTTTTCCGCACTTACTTCATGGGGCTTTCCTTGGTGATCATCATGGAAGGCTAAATCATTAATCAATCCAAGGATCTAACTCAAGCAAGAGAATAATTGGAGTTCCGGTTCGGTATTTCGAATTCTACTAGAATATTCACCTTCTTCTTCAATTTCTATTATGTTTTCATGATTATGAATACATTTAGGATTGAAAGTGAGTTAGGATTATGGATTCATGTCCTAATTTCAAATGATAATCACAAGATTAATTGAATGATAGTTCAGTTAGGGTTGTGGTTTCAATTAATTTAGGAGTAGGATCGATTGAACTGCTTCTATTAAGATTGAATGAATGTTCATGATAGAATCAATTTATGGGAATGATGATGATTCAAATAGCTTGGGATAGTGAATTGGATTGATGCTTTTTAATCTGTTTTACTTTACTCCTTGATAATCTTGTTAATTTTTGCATTGTTCTTTAATTTTAGTTTGTGTTCTTGCATGTTTTACTTTGCGCATACCAACTGTTCGACAAAATCCCACCTTATTATTACCAATGATTTGAAGCTAGAACCATATTGATCGTGTCTATGAGTCGAACTGGGTTAGTTTTGTGCTGTAGAATTAGCTTAGTAAAATTGTTTTTGATGCGTCTCAACAAAGCAATATCAAAACTGGCGCCGTTGCCAGGGACACGGTTCATTGTGTGCTAGCTTTAATTCATTGCAATTAGTTCATAGAAGTAGTTATAATTCTTGCATTTTTACGTTTTGTTGCACAACTATGCTTGTTACATGATTATGTGCTTGTGGTTGCTGCATTAGCTTTGTATTTGCCTATAAAAACAGAGAAAAACCCATAAAAACAGAGGAAAACCTAGAAAAACAATGCAGAACGCCCAGCTGGCGCTACCAGCGTGACCATCCATGCTAATCACGCCCAGAATTCGAACCCAGGGACCTCTGTTGAAGTCCTGGCACTGATCGCATGGCTCTTACACTAGTCACACAACAGGTTCGGTAATTTGACGCTGATCGCGCCAGACTTGGCGTTAGTCGGGCTACAGGTTCGGCAATTTGACGCTGATCACGCGGGCATAAAAAAAGAGTCTGGAATTTTAAAATTTAGTTTTTGTATAAACTTTTTAGGGTTGTTTTTGTGCTTTTTATTATCCTTTATGAGTTGCATTGTGTATGACTAGGTCCACATCAAGTGAATTACATTCATTTGATTCTGAGATAGATAGGACATTTCTTTGTGATCTTATACCTATGGAGGCTTGTCATATCCTTCTTGGTAGCCCATGGCAATATGATATAAAAGTGATACACAGTGGCATGAAGAACACTTTTGAGTTTGAGCACTTAGGCAAGAAAATTATTTTGAGGCCTTTGACTCCTAGACAAGTGTGTTAGGATCAAATAAAGATGAAAGAAAAGAGAATTCAAGAGTTGAAAAAAAAATACTGCATTTGATAAAGGCAAAAATAGTGAGCTACCCAATTGAAACACTAGTAAAAAGAAAAGAAAAGTGAAAGAAAATGAGAGCAAAAAAAATTCATGGGATTAAAGAGAGTTTGTTCTTGAGCGAAAAAGAAATCAAGAGAATGTTATTGGCACAACAACATCGTTATTATATGCTTCTTAACTCTCTTTGTTTACATGTTGAAAAAGAAGGTGAAAAATTGCCCCAAGCTATGCAATTCCTTTTGGAAGAATATCAAGATGTTTTTCCAAAAGAAGTTCCTAATGGCTTGCCTCCTTTGAGAGGCATAGAGCATCCAATTAATTTGATTCCAGGTTTTTCACTCCCTAATAGGTCAGCTTATAAGACTTCACCAATGGAAGCAAAAGAGATACAAACACAAGTGGAGAAGCTACTTGAAAAAGGGTGGATCCGTGAGAGCATGAGCCCTTGTGCTATGCCTATTATTCTTGTGCCTAAGAAGGAAGGAACTTGGAGATTGTGCACGTATTGTAGGGAATCAACAACATCACCATAAGGTATAAACATCCCATCCCTAGACTTAATGATCTTTTACATGAATGCATGGTGCTATTATTTTCTCTAAAATTGATCTTAAGAGTAGTTATCATCAAATAAGGATGAGGGAAAGGGATGAATGAAAAAAGACTTTCAAAACAAAATTTGGGTTTTATGAATGGTTAGTTATGCCTTTTGGTTTGACTAATGCGCCTAGTACCTTTATGAGACTTATGAATCATGTTCTTAGACACTTTATAGGAAAATTTGTGGTAGTGTACTTTGATGACATTCTTGTTTATAGTGCCAATTTAAATTATCATTTGATGCATGTAAAAAGTGTCTTGGAGGTGCTAAGGAAGGAAACCTTGCATGGAGCAATTGATAAATGTTCTTTTTGCACTTCACAAGTTGTGTTTCTAGGTTTTGTAGTAGGTGCTCAAGGAATCCAAGTGGATCAAGAGAAAGTAAAAGCCATCATGGAGTGGCCAACTCCCAAAGGTGTGAAGGATGTGAGAAGCTTTCATGGTTTAGCTAGCTTTTATAGGATATTTGTGAAGGATTTTAGTACCGTTGCTTCTCCTTTGAATGAATTGATGAGGAAAACCATGAGCTTTTCTTGGAAGCAAAAACATGAAATTGCTTTCCAAACATTGAAGGATAAGTTATCTCATGCACCTATTCTTGCATTGCCTAATTTTAATGCTTCATTTGAATTGGAATGTGATGCATCTAATGTGGGCATTGGGGGGGGGTTTAATTCAAGATAAACATCATATTGCTTATTTTAGTGAGAAATTTAAGGGTGCATATTTGAACTATTCCACTTATGATAAAGAATTGTATGCACTTGTTAGAGTCTTGCAAACTTGACAACATTATCTTTTGCCTAAGGAATTTGTGATACATAGTGATCATGAATCTCTTAAATATTTGAAAAGTCAAGGCAAACTCAACAAGAGACATGCTAAGTGGGTTGAGTTCATTGAGAAATTTCTTTATGTAATTAACACAAGCAAGGAAAGATGAATTTGGTGGTAGATGCCTTATCAAGGAGGCATTGTTTGATTTCTATGCTTGAAACAAAATTGCTTGGTTTTAATCACATAAAGGAATTGTATGCAAGTGATCATCACTTCTCTAGTACTTTTGCTTTGTGTGAGAAGGGGGATCATCAAGGATATTTTAGACATAATGGTTTCTTGTTCAAGGAAAAGAGACTATGTGTTCCTAAAAGCTCTTTGAGAGAACTTTTCATTAGGGAAGCCCATGAGAATAACTTGATAGGGCACTTTTGTGTAGATAAAACTTTGGCTATTTTGCATGAACATTTCTTTGGCTAAAAATGAGGCATGATGTACATAAGCTTGTTTCTCAATGCATTGTTTGTTATAAAGCTAAATCTAGATTAATGCCTCATGATTTGTATACACCTTTGCTTATTCCTAACTCCCCTTGGATTGATACTTCTATGGACTTTGTGCTTGGTCTTCCAAGATTCAAAAGGGGAAAAAATTCTATTTTTGTTGTTGTTGATAGGTTCTCAAAGGTGGCACACTTCATTCCTTATCACAAGAGTGATGATGCTTGTGAAGTAGCTAATCTTTTCTTCAAAGAAGTGGTGAGACTACATGGATTGCCAAGAAGCATTGTGAGTGATAGAGACACAAAGTTCCTTAGCCATTTTTGGAAAACATTGTGGGGGTAATCTTGATACAAAACTCTTGTTTTCATCAACTTGTCACCCACAAACGGATGGCAAAACTGAGGTGGTGAATAGGACCTTGGGTCAACTCCTTAGATGCTACATCAAGGATAATTTGAGAACTTGGGAGGAGTGTCTACCTCACATTGAGTTTGCTTACAATAGAGTAGTTCACAAGACTACTTCCTTGTCTCATTTTGAAATTGTTTATGGCTTTAATCCTTTAACTCCTCTTGATTTATTGCCATTACCTAACACTTCTTCTATTGACTAATCATGATGCTTTGTCTAAAGCTTCTTATGTTATGAAAATGCATGAGCAAGTGAAAGCACATGTGGAGAGGAAAATAGAACAATATACAAAGCAAGCCAATAAGCACATGAAGCAAGTGATCTTTAATGAAGGAGATTTGGTGTGACTACATTTGAGGAAGGATAGATTTCCTCATGAAAGGAAATCCAAGCTCCAACAAAGAGGAGATGGACCTTTTAAGATTTTAGAGAGGATCAACAATAATGCTTACGAACTTGAATTGCTTAGTAAGTATGGTGTGAGTAATACTTTCAATGTTTATGATCTTTCTTTGTATGATGTAGGTAGAAGTGGGGAAGCAAACTTGAGGTCAAGTTTCTCTCAAGAAGGAGGGGATGATGGAGGTCCATTGCAAGCTAAAGACCTAGAAGGAAAGCTTGAAGAACTTCCTTTGGTGAGCTTTAAAGGACCAATGACTAGAGCTAGGACTCAAGCACTTCAAGACCACATCCAAGCTAACTTGGACAAGCATGAAGAAGCACACCAGCTTAGAAAAGACAAAAAATAGTCTATGGCAATCGATTACCAGCTATTTGTAATCGATTACCAAGGTACTTTGTAAAATAGTGTCTATTTGTTTTAATCGATTACCAAAAGGTTGTAATCGATTACATAAGGCTGTAAAATGTAAAAAACTATGTTTTAATCAATTACAAGGACAAATTAATCGATTACTTCAGCATAAAAACTACACTGCACATGTTGGGTCAGCCAAGAGTCACTTTAGGAGAAGCTTGCACTTCAAGCTTCATTTGGGCTTCATTTCAATTTGAATTTTTCCTTACATTTAGTCGCATTTGATGTGTAATTTCGTGGCCTATATAATCTAGTCCAAAACTGATTGTAATTAACTTAGGTTCATTAATATAATTCTGAAAATTGTTATGCGAGTTTCTCTCTTGTTCTTGTGTAAGAACTTCTTGAGTCTTATCAATGGCTTCTCAATGCTATTGTGGTGATTCTTCCTAGGTTTATTGAAAATATTTTCCATGGTGCCATCCATCTTCATCCCTAACCTCTCTTCCATCTTCCATTGCTAAATTAAAAAGCTTAAAAACAACCCCAAATTCTTATGAAAGTGCATAAATTAGAGTTCTTTGAAGTTTGCTTGAAGATTGAGTTTCATTGCAAGGTAGATTTGGGAAAACTAATCGCTATGGGTTCAGTTATACATCAGCTACATCACAACCATAAATCAGGAAGGGTCTATGTTCCTCAACCTAAAGCCAGTAGAAGGAGGAACAATTACCTTTGGAGGCATGTGCAAAGGGAAGGTCACTGATAGTAAAACTGGTATTCCTTCTCTAGCCTCCACAAACAACATTTTATATGAAGGACTAAAATATAATCTGTTGAGCATAAGTCATTTTGCAATAGTGGTGATATTGTGTCTTTCAACAAAGACTAGTGGTGCATAGTGAAGACAAAAGATGAAAAGTTCTTCTTTACTGTTAGATGACACAATAATTTATATAAGGTTGATCTGATAGGTCTTAGCAAACAAAATGTAACATGTCTGTTATCCAGAGAAGATGAGAGATGGATATGGCATAAAAAACATGGGCATGTCAATATGAAACATATTTCAAAATTATCCAAGAAAAATTTAGTAAAAGGATTACCTAAGATTTGTTGGAAAACCCATATTCTCTGTGAAACATGTCAATAAGGGAAATAAATCAAAACCTCTTTTAAATCTAAAGGTGTTATTTCCACTTCCAGACCATTATAATTGTTATATATGGATCTGTTTGGACCAACTAGAACATTGAGTTTGGGAGGAAAGAAATATGGCTTTGTCATAATCATTGACTATTCAAGATATACTTGAGTATACTTATTTGCACATAAACATGAGTCTTTCAAGGTCTTTGAGATATTCTATAAGAAGGTTGAAAATGAAAAAGGTTTATGTATCTCTTCCATTAGAAGTGACCATGGAACTGAGTTTGAGAATGCCGAGTTTAAATCATTACGTTAGAAGAATGGTATTTTCCCCAACCTCTCTTCACAAGAGCACCTCAAAAAAATCAAGTAGTTGAAAAGCAAAATAGAACTCTATAAGAAATGACTAGGACCATGCTTTACGAAAACTCACTCCTTAATCACTTACGGGCAGAAGCAGTGAACACAACTTGCTATGTTCAAAACATAATATTGATAAGACTATTGATAAAAAAAACTCCTTATGAACTATGGATAGGAAGAAGACCCATTATTTCATACTTTCATCCCTTCGGATGCAAGCGTTTCATCCTTAACACTAGAGATCAACTTGCAAAATTTGATTCAAAGATGGACAAAGAAATCCTCTTAGGGATTCTGATACTTCTAAATCATATAGAGTGTTTAACTCAAGAACTTTAGTAGTAGAAGAATTCAACCATGTTAAGTTCAATGATGGTCTAATGATTGATAAGAAGCTATTAGATCTTAAGGGTGATTTTGCATATTGTTGCGAAATAAGCACACGGCAAGTGCACCGCTCGTTTTAAGTAATAAAAGTAGGTAAGTAGAGTATCGTCTCCACAGGGATTGGGGTGAAATTTACAGCAAGTTGCAGTCAATGCAATTGGAAATAAAAAGAAATTATTTGTGAAGAATTTGTTGTGTGTTGAGTGTTTGAATGTAAATTGAAAAGAAGTAAATGCAGTAAAAAGTTGAAGTGTTACCAATGGAAGAAACAATTGTGGTCAGGCACAATCCCAAATGTTTCCTACCTCTTTCACTTAACTGGTTTATCAAGTTTGATCACTCAAATGATACATCTTTCCAATTTCAGTAAATCCTAATTCCTTAGTAATTTAACCCTTTAACAAGAATCCTAATTCCTTAGCAATTCTTATTAAGCTTATAAAAGACTATATCACAAGGTTGCTATTCTGATTGCTCAGAGAATAAATCTTTTCTACTTTAGTTAATCCCTAATCCCTTAGCGAATTAACCCTTTAACCTGAATCAAAAACCCAATCCCTTGGTGAATTCTATCAAGTTAAGCATGTAAAAGACTATATTATAAGGTTCTGCAACCACGCATCCCTATCCCTAGGTAATGAACAACTGATATTTTACTAAGGTCAGAAATTAGAATCCCAACGTCCCCATTGCGAATCCTAACTCTCAGCACTTAATTAGAGTGATCAATTCTAAATAAGAATAAACAATAAGAAACAGAGTAAAATAAAACAATCAAGAATTCTCATTCAATACCAGTCAAGTTACAGAGGAGTTTACATCAGTTCATGGCCTTCTCACAATACACAATTCAGTCTGCCATAGGCTTCAAAGAAACTAAAGCTTTTGAATAAAACATGATTCTGCAGTGACCTAGCCTTGATTCTTGACTTCCAAGGGTTTATAATGATGTATGGAAGTGTGGAGAGGTGTGTAGGTGTGTTCGAGAGTCCCTTCTTTAGTCCAAGAGGCCTTGTATTTATAGAATGGTTTAATTACAGTAACAAAGCCTAAAACTGTGCAAAATCTCGAAATAGATCATTTTAAATCAGGCAAGAAATCTTCACGGCGCTGATCGCGCGAGCCTTTCGAATGGACGGCGCTGATAGCGTGAAACTCCACGCTGATCGCGTGAAGTCTATGCAAGGAAGGGTTGATCCTGGGCTTGTGGCGCGACTTGCGCGAGAATTGGCGCGGTCCGCGCGAGGCATTCAAATAGATGGCGCTGGTAGCATGGCTTCCGCGCGAATCGCGTGGAGTCTTCGGGATGGGGCTTGGCATTTTGCTTGTGGCGCGGCTCACGCGGGATATGGCGCGATCCGCGCGAGACCTTCAACTTGCTTTTCTTCTTCTTTTGGCTTGAATCTCCTCTTTTTGGCCCTGAAAACTCACTTTGGTAATAAAATGAGATATAATAAAATATAAATGACAAACTAACTTATTCTAATCTAATTCCTAATGATTTAATTGAAATATAACCTAAAACTATCCTAAAACTAAGATGTGTTTGCAACACATCACATATATGCAGAGAGATTCATCTATTGTACCAAGGTAGATGAAGTCAAATGGTCTGATGAAATCCTTCTTCAAACTAGAGAATCATCTAGCCAACAACCTTAGATGAAGGACTAGAAGTTTTTTAACTACTACCCTCAAGATAAAATCATTGGAGATCAGATTGAAGGAGTCTGAACCAAACCATCATTTAAAAATCTTGCATCTTATGCTCTCGTGTCTGAATTAGAACCTAAGACGATAGATGAAGCACTGAATGATGATGATTGGATCATTGCAATGGAAGAGGAACTCCATCAGTTCACCAAAAATGATGTTTGGACACTTGTTGCTAAGCTAGATAACATGAGCATCATTGCAACAAGATGGGTGTTCAGAAACCAATTAGAGGAACAAGGTAAAATGGTAAGAAACAGAGCCAGGCTAGTAAAGGTCATGTTTGCTTTTGCTGCTCATAAAAATACAATTTTTTTTTCAAATGCATGTTAAAAGGGCTTCTTAATGAATTTATTGAAGAAGAAGTGTATGTCAAAAAACTAGTTTTGAAGATCATACCCTTCCAAACCATGTTTTTAAACTTAAAAAGGCTTTGTATGGTTTGAATCAGACGCCTCCGACTTGGTATGAAAACTAAGTTCTTTTCTTTTAGAAAATGGTTTTATGGTAGGAAAAGTGGATACAACTCTTTTCAAAAGAGAAGTGAGCAAGGATTTCATTATAGTTCAAATATATGTAGATGATATTATTTTTGGAGCTGCTAATGAATCTTTGTGAAATGATTTCTTTGATATGATGAAGAGTGAATTTGAAATGAGCATGATGGGAGAACTTAAGTTTTTTCTTAGGCTTTTTAGATCAAGCAAGACAACAAAGGTATATATCCATTAACAAAAATACACTAAAGAACTTCTGAAGAAGTTCAAGATGGAAAGTGCTAAACCAATGAAAACAAATATGCATGCTTCAAATCCCTTAAGCAAAGATGAATCAGGTAAACCAATATATCAAACAATCTATAGAGGTATGATTAGATCGCTTCTGTATCTAACTGCTAGTATACTTGTTATTATGTATAGTGTATATCTGTGTGCTAGATTTTAGTCTGATCCTCGAGAGTCACATCTCAAAGTTGTTAAAAGGATCTTACATTATCTAGTAGGATCTACTAACAAAAGTTTGTTCTATAAGAAAAATCAAGATTTCAAGTTAGTAGGATACTATGATGCAGACTATGTAGGAGACAGAGTTGAACAAAAAAGCAGAAGTGGTTGATGTCACTATATTGGACCTTGTCTGATATCTTTGGCAAGTAAGAAGCAAAACTCAATTGCTTTGTTTATTATAGAAGCTGAATATGTGTCTGTTACAAGTTGTTGCTCACAACTACTATAAGTAAAGTATCAATTAGAAAATTACTCTACATTTGAGAACAATATACTAGTATATTGTGACAACACTAGTGCAATCAATCTATCCAAAAATACCATACAACATTCAAAGGCTAAGCATATTGAGATTAGATATCATTTCATTCATGATTATGTTCAAAAAGGTGTTTTTGATATAAAGTTTGTAGACATAGATCACCAATGGGTTGATATCTTTATTAAGTCTTTGTCTTAAGATCGCTTCATCTGTATTAGGAACATTTAAATATGGTTGCTCTATCAGATTAATGACACATGTATTTATCTCTCAAACTAACGTATCATCTTATAAATCTTCATTAAATTGTTTAGACTAACATGCGCTCAAGTGTACAGACGGAAGAGGAAGCGTGTTTACAAAGATAAAAAATCTTTTGTCTCATCTTAAAAAAAATGTGTCATCCTTTTTGTCATAATTGGAAAAAAATTCAACTTTAATGGGATTTGAACCATTTCTATTCATTATCTCTTCTTTGTTTTCAAAACATATAAAAGAAGAAGAAAGGCATTCAAGAGACCTTTGAACTCTTATAAATCTCTGTACATATTTGCTTGCATATGAGAAATCAAATTTCAAAAATATCATCTTTCTTATAAAAAAAGGTTTTGAACTTTGTGAACAATGGCACCAAGAGGAACAAAGTTGTTGTGATTCCAGATATTAAGAGGATGCCAAAAGCGCATTCTTATAAGAGTCCTTCATCCCTAGATGTTGGTGAACTTTCAAGGTCTAGAAGGAAGAGGGTTTTCCAATCAGAGGGCTCTTCTATCGTGTTGGATGGACATCATTCCTTGAAAATTTTATCTCTTGGCATTGTGACCCTTATGCCTTGTTTTTAAGGAATTGTGTGTCAAGATAGAGTCAGCATCAAAGACATCATTAAAGGAAAGGAGGTGATCATCTCTCCTGTAACCATCGTTATTCATCTGGATATGTAGAAAAAAAAAGTTGGTGTTTGATAATCAATAGAAAAAGGAGATAACCATAAAATCGTTGATATCATGCTCTGTGGTGGTCCATGCCCAATCACAGACAATAGAATTGCGGTGAAAAGGTTTCTAAGGACTACAAACCTAACCTACATCTGCAGACTCATCCACTACTTCTTATTTAACATGGTGATGCCCAAACTTGGGTCAAGAGACTATGTAAATGATAGGGATAGGTTCTACATGTACAAGGTTATGGTGGGTACGAAGGTGAATCTGCCTGAAGTCATCAAATATTTCTGGATGCAGGCCTTCAAAGACAAATTCAACCCCAGAGTGAAGAAGAACCTTGTTCTCTTTGGTATGTTGTTTACTCAAATTATGAGGAACGTTGGAGTTGATGTGTTTGGGATGGCATCATCTGCTGATGCCTATCAGTTAAGCGGTATATCCTTTGTAAAGGTGAGAATTGCTGATAATTTCCCAAAATATGGCTATAAGCATATCAAGAGAAAGGTCAAGAAAGAGCCAAAGGAGGAACCACAGTCTGTGGTTGGACAAATGGTGCACATTCATGATCAACCTGTTAATCTTAAGTCTGGATCTACATCTCAATAGATGCAAAGAAAAAAAAACCTGACCTAAACCCAGCCAACCTAGACCTAAACTGCCTACAAAATGAAAAGACCCACCCCCACCACCATCTAAACCTAAACCCTCAAACCCTAGCCAAAAAGCCAAAGAAACAACCACCATCAGACTCTAGAACAAGCCAAAAGAGGAGGACTCCAAATTCTTAAGTCTGAACCCGAATCTTAATTTGCAACCAAAAGGCAAACCATCAAGATCAAACACCCAACCTCAACCTACACCATCCTCACCACCCAAACCACAATAATCTATATATGAGATTCTTGAATCCCCTCGACCTCAACTAGCCTCTCCCTCAAAAGGCCAAGCATATGATGTTGTGATTCTTAAAACCCTTACACCTTAACCCTCACCCTCTCAAGCCCTTCCACCTCAACCACCACCTCATCCATCCCTTCGTACCCAACCTAAGTTTGCTCTTTCTTCTATTAGCAGAAAGGAAGTTGCATCAATTTCTTAGGCTAAGAAGAAGTATCTAGTATAAGCACGTAAGAAGACTAAGTTGGATGAGATGATAGAAAAGAAGGAAGCCTTAGAGCTGAAAAATGTGTTCTTGCCTCTGTGAAAGCTCTGTCAGCTAAACAACATAAGAAGTTGGTCGAAGATGCAATACATGCTACCTTGGCAGGAAAGACATTCGAAGAAATTCTAGAAGAAATTGTTCTAGAATCTTTGAAGACATTGTTTATTGAAGAAGTTTAGGGGTTTAATGCTGGAAAAAAAAACCATGATGGACATGGATGGTAAGCCAGTGCCTGAAGTTGTAATTGTTAAGTCAATTCAAGCACGGTCTGAACAAGAGCTAAAAAGGGTTGAGATGGACGAACTTGAAAGATATTAATTTATAGTAGAAAATGTAATTACACTCCTATCTCTAGATGCTACTCAAAGATAGGTAGAGATGGATGCTTCTTTTGATCCTGAAGATATAGATCTTGCAGAGAGGGAAGCTCTTGACGAGGCCATGCTTCAATCTATTATTGAAGCATTTCTTGCAGAAGCAGAAGATGATATCGTGGAAATAGACCTTGGCGAAGACTAAATGTACCCAACTAGTGTCTGAAGCTGATGAGCAGATCATTGATGTTGCATAATCTGCTACAATGGATGAAGACAAACTTGGGTGTATGGAGGAAGTATATGGAGTTAAAGAGTCTATCTATAGAAGATATGGCTGCAAGATTGGAACAAAGGAAGATCGTGATGGTTAAGAAAGAGCTTATCAAACTGACATTACTCTTTAATAGGCTTGACAAACGCTTGATGAGGTCAGATGAACAACAAGTGATAGAGTGGATCTTACCTTCATGAACACCCGTTCAGGCACAACCTGATGTAACTGTTCATCCCAATATGAATTCCATACTACATCATGGATTCAAAGGATACAAAGTTTTAAAGTGGCAGACATTCAATAGAGTTCGGAAGGATAAAGCTCAAGTTGGTTCTCACATTCTTCATCCAAAAATGCAATAAGTGAAGCTTGATAAACTTAGTTTGCTAGATCTATGGAAAGAAAACTTCCTTGGGATAAATCCTTTCAACTATCTTTATAGCTACATTAGGGAAGTGCATCTTGATGAAGAAGTATATGCTCTACGATGCCATGGGTCAAGGGAACTCATTTTTCAAGAGTTCCCCATTAGACAAATTGTTGCTCCCAATCCAAACAGCCTTATCTTTGAGCATAGGCCAAGAACATGAAAGGTATATCCTTCTGGTGCCATTGTCTGGAAAAGTAGAGAAGTTGAACCTTTTGAGATGCCCTTCTCTACTCCCTTGGATCTTGAGATGCCCTCCTATACTCCCTTGGATCTTTAACAGTTGATAGGTCTCATATGTGCCCTCAATGTTGTTCGTCCTTGGGATCATACTACATCCAGTGAGACATTTCAGACTGGGGACAACAATCTAGCGGCACCTGATAACAATCCAAGATTAAATGACTGGGAGTAAATAGACTATGGTCCTGAGCTCAAAATGCAGGAAAGAAATCAGATCAAGACAAGCTTCATCCAAAAGGATTGAAAAACTCAACATTCACATGCCCTTCATGCTTGGGTCATAATTCTCATGCTTAGCTACTCCTGACATAAAGTTTCAGATAGTTGTGACAAGCTTGTTTTATATTAGAAGGCTAATTGCTACAAAGGCAAGGAGTTGCTATTTAAAGAATATGAGGATGTTCCACCAACCAGATATGTCAAGGCTTTCCCAGAAAGGCTCTTCAAGCATGAGCTTGAGGCTCTGAAGAAAAAGATTGAGCTTACAAGTTTGGATTGGTCTATTATGAAGAGGTTCTACAAACTAGAGGCTCATTGCTCTGGTCTGGAACCTAATGACAACCCCCTTGTAAATGCAATCATGAGATAGGATGTTGTTATCAAACCTTGAATCATACATGCTTTACTAAAAAATCTCCTTTGAACATGATCTGCCCATGGACAAGGGAGTTCTTTGTTGTGCCTAATTGCGTTTTCTCCTTTGTGGTGTTCTTGCCCTACACCATATTCACTTTCAGTTATCATGTGCAACCTATCATTGAAGAAGTGGATTCTGATGTTGAAGTTGCAGCTGAATCTAATGTTGTGTATATTGAATTATATGATCATCCACCCTCAAGGGAATATGTCAGATTAGTAGAGGTTGAGCTACTACATACAAGGGAAGCACTTGCACAGGCTTCGGAAGATCATGATTATGTTGAGTAAGAAGCTGTGAAGTTGCATCTTATTGGAGACTACTTTTACAAAAATATCATTGGATGGGAGCCTCTAAGAAATCCTAACCCTCCAAGCAATCCTATATTTCTTGCTCATATTGATCTTTCATCAGATTCTGATTCTTCTGGTGATGAGTTTTTGAGGAAGCTTGAGGAAGAAGATGCCAAACACAAGTTGGAGAAAAAGTAAAAGCTGAAGTTAAGTGAATCATCTAAGGGGAGTCAAAGTCTGAAGAAAACATCATCCCAGGGGGAGCTTTTATGCCTAAATGCTTTTATTATTATGTCTTGATACATTTTATTCAATATGCAAAACACATTTCCTTGATGTGAAAGTTCTTTATGAATAAAATGAGATGTTTTCAGTAATTTTGATTGGACTTTATCTCAAAATCTTACGATGTATGTGTTATATATGTTATATTCTCTTCTGCATCTAATAAGACCGGCTAACTCTTATTGATATATCTTATAAGTGTGTCTTCAACTTTTAAATGTCTATTTGTTTGACATCATTAAAATGGGGGAGATTATTAAGTCAAAAGATATTTGTGTCTTAAAACGAATCAGAATCCTTAATTATTTTGATTAGATGCAAATAAATACAAAGGTTAAAAGCTATACCTTATATCATGCCTCATACATTTGTGTTTGTAGTATCAGACAATCAAAGAGACGTGCCATGATCTGATACAACATTAAATTGATGGCATTTAATAATTCATGTATTGCTCTGTGTCTGATATTCGTTTTGCAAAGACATTCTCCCAGGATATGTTGAATCCTATGAAGAATAAATGAAGTTCAAGATTTAGAAGTTGCCAAACACTATCAAAAGACGTGCATTGCTGGTGACAGACCCGCTCTAACTTAAAGCAAGTGGTTTTGTGCTGAAGTGATCAATATGAGAGCTCACAAGAGTGAATTTCCAACATGAAGGAGATATGCATTTAATGCAAGCATTAAATGCTCCAACAACCACAATCTTCAGACACGAACTTAAGTGAAGAAATCTATCCTTTTAGAGAAAACAAATGCTTGTTGAAGAAGACCTATAAATACTAGAAGCTTTAAAGACATGGATACGAACCTACGTGTTTTCATTCAAATTATTTTTGTAAAAAGATTTTATTTAAATTTTTGTATAGTTTGGAAAAGCTCTCAAAACACCTTAAACACCATGAGAGAAAAGACTAAGTGTTGAGATTGTATATATGTCTGGAAGACGGTTAAGGGTTAGTCATTGTGCACACAAACTACAAATTTTTATTTGTGTTGAGCCAACAATGGCTTGTAGAGAAAAGAATACTAGTTGCAACAAGTTTGGTGTAAAGCATGAGTCAAACAAGACAGAAGTGATAGTGATTAATACTTATAACTAATTAAAGTTAGTGGAACTTCATGGTTAGCCAAGAGCTGGACATAGTCTCAATGGTAAAGACGAACTAGTATAAATCTTTGTGTCTTATGTGTTTTTATTTCTTCTCTTCTTTAAATAGACCTAGGGTTTGAATTGGTTTTTGTTTTGAAAACTTTGTCTGTTATGCAAAATCTGTTTTCATTGTCTGAAAGTGTTTTTGCAAAATTTTTGTATTTGTCTTACAAAGTTTCTCTTCGTATGGTAACTTTGTTATTCATGAAAAGGCTTTAAAAATTTATAAAATCACAATTTAACCTACTTTTTGGTGATATTTGTCTTTACAAAATAAAATTAGTTCATTGATAAAACAAAACAATTTACATGTACTTAAAATTTTAGTTGTAGAAAACATTTAAATTTAAGTTTCTTGATAAATTTTTTTATTTATGATGATTTTGAAATTTAGTTAGATTAATGTTAATTGAGAAAAATAATATTTAATTAAAGAAATTAAATAAGATATTATCTTAATCGTATATATAATGAATTGAAAAATATAAGTATAACTTGGCATACTTTAATTAAAGAAATACAATAAAGATAACTCACAATTTGTTACACTATATATGAAAAATAAAAATTTGAAAAATTGTGACCCAAAAATATATACTTTTTATCCATATAATCAAATTTTTATTTTTCCATCCAAATAATAAAATTTTATTTTTTATTTATTTATTTTATTTTAGTTTTGTTAGATACAGGGAGAGCTGGAAGAGGATCAACACAAGGATGAAGTCATGTGTCTTAAATAGATTTTAGTTTTTTACATGCCATTCAATTGAAGGCATTTGTAATTTGTTAAGTTGTGTAAGAGCCTCATCTTATGATCTCTTGCATTGCATAAACATAATCATTAGCATGCATACGTGATTTGTGAAAAACATAAAGGTTTTAATGTTTGCATAAAGAAGCAAATTTCTCATGGTTAAGTTTTGGAAAATCACATTGTGCATTGACTTAATCAATTACCAACATTGGTAATCTATTACTTAAGCCATGAAAAACTAATTAACCGATTACAAGGAAATGGTAATTGATTACACAGTAAAAAATAGAATATTTCTCCCTAGGTTAATCGATTACCATCTAATCGTAATCAATTACATTAGCACGTTTTGAAACAGAGACTATCTGTGATAATCGATTACAAGTCATTTTAATCGATTACATTGCTCATATATCTTTTCCAGAAAGAACTAAAAACACTTTAATCAATTAAATATGATATTAATCAAAGAGGCTTTTAATTTAAATCAAAATGAAAAACCTCTTTGATTCTTCTATTTTGGTTCTGTTTTGTACCACCAAAATAGAAGAATCAAAGAGGCTTTTCAAACTCAAAGTATAATCAATCGACTCATTTTGAAAGAGCATCAAAATATATAACTTGCAATTATTGCATGAAGAAAGGTCATACATCCCATATGTGCTATGCTAGAAGATTTTATGAGCCTAATGGTGAATGTATTTAGGTCCCTAAGAAAAAGAGAAAACCAACTAACCCCTATGGACCCAACCTAAATTGGGTACCTTTCTTTGTCACTTAATTTGAAACTTGCAAGTGTGTCTTAGAGTAAAATCATCATTATGGTACCTTGATAGCAAATGCTCTAGACACCTGACAGGTGACATATCCATGCTTACAAATGTTACTCTAAAAGATGGAGGATTTTGTCACTTATCGCGACAACAACAAAGGAGATAATTGGAGAAGGAAACATAGGAGATAACTTTAAAACAATGATAAAAAATGTTGTCTATGTGGAAGATTTAAAGCACAATCTCCTAAGCATAAGCCAACTATGTGATAAAGGATTCAAAGTTTTCTTCAATGACAATTGTTGTTTGATATGTGATGGTCAAACCGATGAGGTTATACATGTAGGTAAAAGAAAAGGTTATGCATGTTGGATTCAGAGGGAGCTACTTAAAGAATGCAAGGAATCAAGCATTGGTTTTGAGCTTTCAACATGCAATGGATACCTTGAAGATTAATTAGTGTGAAATGTGTAAGAGAAAAGCAATTCTGGTGATCCAAGTGCATTGCATTCATATCATTTTATAATTCAATTAATTTGATTAATAAAAATCACAAGGCTTTAGTAAAATGACTAAGTTTTTTATTTGAATCAAAGGTTTTTGGAAAAATGGTTTTTGTACTGATTTAATCGATTACCTTAAAGGTATAATCGATTATTTTGGTCTTAGACTATTCTGGAAAAGCTTTCAATAACAATGTAATCGATTACCTATCGGAATAATCAATTATTTGACCTTTGTTTTATATAAGCTGCCTTGTTGAACATTTTAATCAATTATTAATAGGTAGTAATCAATTACAAAGCTATATATGATTTTAAGTCATGTTGGAAGAATCGATTACCAAGGTATTGTAATCGATTACACAGACTTAGTTGGAAAAACCATCTTCCTGTCTTAATCAATTACCATTTCTAGTAATCGATTACACTATGTGTTGAAAATCATAAATTTGTATTAGATAATCGATTACCACATTTCGTAATGGATTACATAGTGTATTTTAGAATGCTACAAGCTCCTGCCTTAATCGATTACCAGAGTTTGTAATCGATTATATAGTTCATTCTATTTTTTACAAGCTTCTTGGTTTAATCGATTACCAAAGTTCGTAATCGATTACATAATGCATTTTGATATTTTGAAGCTTCTTGTCTTAATCGATTACAAGACAGAATAATCGATTATTTTGCTCGTTGCTCATGCCCAGAAACTTTGTTGAACACTTTAATCGATTACAATGTTTATTTAATCGATTACATGAGTTAAATAATCGATTATATGGAGTTTTTAATCGATTACTGACAGTTACAAAAGTTTGTTATAAATAGAACCAAGGCTCAGCTTGTTTTGTAACTTGATCAATTTGTATTCTGAGCATAAACAAGCTTTCTAAACACTTTCAAAGTGATTTTTCTGAGTTCTATGAGTTCTTGCTTCAACTAAAACATTCATGGGTATTTGGGTGATTCTTTAAAGCAAGAAGTCTCTTTCAAAGGTTAAGGAAGAAGAATGTTTTGAGTTTGTTTTTGTCTTTCAACCTGAATTTTTCATTCATTTGCATGTCATTCACTGGATCATCAAGTTGTTTCTTTCCTTAACTCATTGATTGTAATTCTATTTACAAATTCTGTTGTAATTGACTATTGTAATTGGATTCTTCTTGCTTGGGACTAGAGAAGGGTTTGCTAGCTTAAAGATCAGAGTAGTGTTCTTTGGATCTTTCTCCTTAGAAGTCTAATAGGGTTTTAGATTTCTGTTCTTTATCTAGGGTTGATAAAGGGGAGCTTCTTGTAAAAGCTTGTAAGAATATTTAATAATAGTGGAACTCTAATTCAGCGTGAATTAGAAGAAACTAGATGTAGCTTCATGTTTTTGAAGTGAACCAGTATAAATTGTTTGTGTTCTTATTCCTATATCTCTATTCTCATCTTATTCATTGATCTTTAATTCTTGAATCACATTCATTGTTCAACAAGTTCTGTTTGATCTATTGAATTCTTGGACTGAGCTATTTGATTGAGTAAAAGGTTTCTTGGTTTTTGAAAGTGATAAAGATCCTGAAACTTTGATTTGAATTTGATTTTAAAATACCAAGGTTCAACCAATTCACCCCCCCTCTTGGTTGTTGTGAAGTATTCCTATTATTTTCAATGCATTCATTCACAAGACTAGTTGCCTAGTAAGTAAAGTTAATGAAACATGGCTATGGAATAGGAGAGCTAGTCACATAAACATGCATCACATGAATAAGCTTATAAGAAGAGACTTAGTCATTGGCTTGCCTAAAATTAAGTTTGAGAAAGACAAACTATGTGATGCTTATCAAAAGGGGAACTAAACTAAGATTTCTTTTCAAAATAAAAACTTTGTTTCCACCTCAAGACCCCTTGAATTGCTTCATATGGATTTATTTGGTCGTTCTAGAACTATGAATTTAGGGGGTAATTTCTATGGGCTTGTTATTGTTGATGATTATTCAAGATTCACATGGACTTTGTTCATAAGATCCAAGAGTGATGCTTTCATGGCATTTAGAAAATTAGCCAAGCTCATTCAAAATGAAAAAGCATGCAAAATTATCTCAATAAGAAGTGATCATGGTGGTGAATTCCAGAATAAGTATTTTGAAAAGTTTTGTCAAGAAAATGGAATCAACCACAATTTTTCAGCTCCAAGAACGCCCCAACAAAATGGTGTTGTGGAGAGGAAAAATAGATCCCTTGAAGAAGGAGCAAGAACTCTTATTAATGAGACAAATTTACCTAAACATTTTTGGGCTGATGCGGTGAGAAAAATAAATCAACCAAAAATTTTTCTCATAAATTGAACCTAAGAGCATTGACCAAGGTTTGCTTGATGAACATCGGATGATTGCCATGTATGATGAACTGAATCAGTTCAAGAGAAATAAAGTTTGGGAACTTGTTCCTAGACCCTCTTCTCACAAACCTATTGGCACTAAGTGGGTTTCAGAAACAAACTTGATTGAAGTGGCATCATAGTTAGAAATAAAGTTAGATTGGTTGCAAAAGGTTGCAACCAAGAGAAAGGCATAGACTATGATGAAACCTATGCCACAGTAGCAAGGTTATAGGCCATTAGGCTATTGCTTGCATATGCTTGTTTGATGGATTTTAAACTATTTCAACTGGATGTAAAAAGTGCTTTTCTAAATGGATATATTGAGGAGGAAATCTATGTTGATCAACCTCCTGGTTTTGTTGATTTCAAATATCCAAACCATAAAAGCTCTTTATGGTTTAAAACAAGCTCCTAGGTCCTGGTATGAAAGATTGAGAAACTTCTTGCTTAGCCAATCCTTCCTAAGAGGACAACTGGACAAAACCTTGTTCATCAAGAAAAATCACAATGGCATCTTGTTGGTTCAAATATATGTTGATGATATAATATTTGGTTCAACTAATCAATCTTTGTGCAAGGAATTTTCTATCTCAATGCAGAATGAGTTTGAAAGGTCTATGATGGAGAGTTAGCATTCTTTCTTAGACTTCAAGTGAAGCAAAAGAAGAATAGGACATTTCTAAGCTAAACCAAATACTGCTATGAAGTGATCAAAAAGTTTGAAATGGAGAAAAGCAAAGATGTTGCAACTCCAATGGCAACATCAACCTACCTTGATTTAGATGAAAAAAGAAAGAAGGTTGATGTGTCAAAATACAGAGGAATGATTGGGTTTTTGTTGTACTTTGTTGGATACAGGGGGAGCTGATCAAGGATGATGACTAGCTGATCAAGGATGATGAAGAAGGTTTTGGATTTTAGCTTTTTACATGCCATTCAATTGAAGACATTTGCAATTTGTTAAGATTGTTTAAGAGGTTTAATCTGAGATCTTGCATTGCATATATCATAATCATAATCATGCATACATGTTTTAAGAAAATATTGAATGATTACATGATGCATGTGGAATGATTCTCTCATGACTTTGTTTTTGAAAAAGCAAATATGTTTGTTTTAATCGATTACTTTGTTTCTATAATCGATTACATAAGCAAAGGATATTTCAGAAAAGTCATATAGAACACTTTAATCGATTACGAGGCAACTGTAATCGATTACATAGTTCATTTCATACATTAAGCATGTTTGTCTTAATCGATTACCACTCTTTTGTAATCAATTACTGAAGCTTATTTTCTAACTGAGTCTATCTGCTTTAATCGATTACATCTTAGATTAATTGATTACATTGTTCATCAAAGTTTTCCAGAACTGCTCAAGAACATTTTAATCGATTACTTGGCATATTAATCGATCACATACGGTGAAATAATCGATTAATGCTCGTACTACTTGATTACATGCAGTTAATTTTGTTTTCTATTTAAAGTTGTTGGGTTTGAAACTTTATTAAGAATTAATCTTTCGAATTTGCGAAATACCCAAGTCTCCCAAAGCTTTCAATAGTCTCTGATAAGCAATTTCTCAGTGAAATACAAAGTTTTTTTTTTTTTTTTGCAAAGGAAATCTTTCTACATTGTGAAAGAAAAGATGAGAAAAGGGTTTGCATAAAGGTTTCAAGAGAAAAGAATCTTTAAGAAGATTTCAATCAACCTGTAGTGCCTGGTATTGTGCATTCATTCATTGCATCCATTGTGGATCTCAGGTGGTATCTCTTAAACTCTTTTGAGTTGTGATCTGTTTTAAAATTGTTTGTAGACTAAGATCAAAAGGGTGATCTTTAAAGCTTTAGCTAGAGTAGGGTTCTCTAGGTGAAAGATTGGAGAAGTGTTCTCTGAATCTTGTGGTTAAGAATCTAATAGGATTTTAGGTTTCGTATTCTTTATCTAGTGTGGATAGAGATTATCACTTGTAATAAGGCTTGTAAAGAATAATTTGATTTAGTAGAACTCTAATCTTGTTGGATTAAAAGAATTGAATGTAGCTTCTCTTAAGAAGTGAACCAGTATATGTTTTTGTATTGATCTCTTTATCTCTTCTTGTTATCTTAATCTCTTAACAATTGTGATATCTTTCTTAATCAACAAGTGCAGATTCTTGTCATAGATTCCTTGAACTGAGTGGTTGAGTTGAATTGAAGTTTCATTTGTTTTACAAAGTGATAAAGATGCTTCAACTCTAATTTTGTAAAAGTTTTAAAAAGTCAAGTTTATACCAATTCATTCCCTCTTGGTATTTGGGTGTATTCATATTGTTTTCAATTGGTATCAAAGCTGGTTCTTGAAAGTTAATCAAGATCACACTCTTTTCAAGAAAATGAATACCACACAGATAACCTTCAAAGAGGGTGCCTCCCTCAATCGTCCTCTGATATTTGAAGGAGAGCATTTTAGTTTTTGGAAAAATCGTATGCAAATCTTTATTCAATCAAACGAACCAGGTGCTTGGAACGCTATTAAGAAGGGTCCTTTGTTCCCTATAAAAGTTGTTGATAATGAAAGAATTCCCAAGGAGTGGGATGAGATGACAAAAGTAGAAAAAAGAGTAGTGCAGTATGATTTTAAAGCTAAAAACATGATTACATCTGCTCCTTCTTCTAACAAATTCTTTAGAACTGTTAGGTGTAAAAGTGCAAAGGAAATGTGGGAGATGTTGGAAGTAACTCATGAAGGAACAGATGAAGTGAGAAGATCAAGGAAGCATGCCTTGATTCATGAATATGAAATGTTCAAGATTAGCAACACATAAAACATTTCTCAGCTGCAAACAAGGTTCACTCACATTGTCAATCATCTTCTTGGTCTTAGAAAGATCTTTGATGCTGAAGAAGTGAACATCAAAATATTGAAGTGTCTCACAAGACCATGGCAACCAAAAGTTATAGCAATAAGGAATCAAAAGATCTATCCAAGATGTCCATGGCTGCACTTTTTGGTAAGCTTCTTGAGTATGAACTTGAAATGTCACAACTAACACATGCAGAGGATGCAGAGAAGAAACACAAGAGTATAGCCTTGAAAACTGCATCAACTCATGTGGAAAAGAAAGAAGACTCAAGTGAAGATGAAAGTGATGAACATATGAACCTAATAGTGAAGAAATTCAGCAAGTTCATGAGAAGAAAAAAGAACAAAAAGCTATCTAAATTTAACAAAAAAACTGATAGCAACAACAACAACTCCACCAACTTCACTGACTTTGAATGTGGTAAACCTGGACACATTAAATCTGAATGTCTAATCTTTTTGAAGAAGCAATAAGGTGAGAGGAAGACTAGAAAGGATGGGAAGCCAAAGAAGACATACATAGCATGGGAAGAAAATGATTCAACTACTTCTGAATCAATAGATGAGAATGAAGAAGCAAATTTGTGCTTCACCTCTACAATAAGTGATGATGAAGAATTCTCAAGTGTTGAATCAGAGGTAAATTCTGAATATGATAATATGATTGATGATTTCTATGAAATGCATGAAGAGGCCCAAAAACTTGCACAAACCAATAATAGGCTGAAAGGTAATCTCAAATGGCATGTCAACAAAATTGCTGAATTGCAATCTAAACTTTGCAATTTAAAAGAAGCAAATGAAAAACTTGTTTCAAGTTACAAAGCTAATGGATGTGTTTGTGCCTCATCATCTTTAAATGTTGATAAATGCAAGGTTTTACAAAAAGAATTTGATGGTTACAAAAAGAGTCAAGGTGAAAAATATATGCTTTTGCTTTTAGAAAATTCTTATTTGGTTGATCTTTTGAAAATGCTTTATAGAGGTAAATGCAATTTAAATCAAATGCTAAGTATGCAAAAATATGCTGGAGATACTTCTGGTTTGGGGTACAAACATGGATCAAAACCAAAGGTTTTGATCCATGTTGTTAACAAAACAACATGGTTTGTGAAAAAGCAATAGGATTTCATGATTGCATAAAAGCCAAGTGCTAAAAGGTTCAAGGTTTTGGAAAAACTCTTTTGACTGCTTTAATCAATTACCACAAATTGGTAATCTATTACTTGAGCCTTGAAGAAAAGAATAATCAATTACCATCATTAAATAATCGATTACTTAGTACAAACATAGAATAAGATATGTCTGTGTTAATCAATTATCATTTATCTGTAATCGATTACGAAGCACTTTTGTGAAAAGGAAAAACTTTGTGTTAATCAATTACAGGAAGTATTAATCGATTGCTTTGTTCATACATCTTTTCCATAAAGTTCAAGAACAAATTAATCCATTAATAAACAATTAATCAATTACTTAAGAGTAATTAATCGATTACATGAACGTATTAATCGATTACATCCAGTCACATCAGTTTTTCTATATAAAGTTGTTAAGTCTTTTTGAAAAAAAACAGATTCTTACAATTTGAGATTTTCACTTGAAAAATGATAAGAATACTTCAACACAACCAAGAGGGGGGTGAATTGGTTGAACCTTGTCCAATTAAAATTTAAAATCAGAGTATTACCACAGGATCTTTATCACTTTCAATATTATTTCAAAACCAAGAATCAATATTCAATCAAATTCCTTTTCCAAGAAGAATAGAAAACAGAGTATAATTTTCTATGCAATGAAATTGATTCACAAACAAAGCAATTAAGAGATGAATAGGAGAGAAGAAAGATTAGTCTCAGATTTTTATACTGGTTCACCTCAAACCCTATGAGGCTACATCCAGTTCTTCTACTCAACACTAGAGTAGAGTTCCACTATTGTAAAAATATCCTTACAAGCAAATTTACAAGCCTCTCTTCATCAACCCTAGATGAAGTTCAGAGATCCAAAACCCTATTAGATCCTTAGAGACCAAAACCTACACTGAGAACACTACTCAGCTGTCTTTTAGAGAAACACTATCTTACACTTGCAAGAAACTCAATTACAATAGACTAATCCTTACAAATATTCAAACAACAGTTTACACCATCAAAGAATAAGGAAAGCTATCACCTGATAATCCAAGAATGAATGTACAATGAATGATCCTCTGGTTGAAAGACAGATTACAATCACATATGCAGTCCTTTCCTTATGCTTTGAATGAATGAAGCTTCACCTTCTTGAATCAAAAACCCATATGAGATTTTGTGAAGCTAGGTATGTTTAGAACTCAGAGAAACTCACTAATGAAAGCTCAGAATGTTTGTGAAAGCCCAGAATACGAAAAATCAAAAGTTGCAAACTTCAGAGAAGTGAGTTCTATTTATAACAGATTTTTAACTGAAAATAATCGATTAAACATGCTCCTATAATCGATTATTTACCATTTGTAATCGATTAAATCAAGACTGTAATCGATTAAAATGCTCCTAATAATTTCTGGGTTTGGGCTATGAACAATATAATCGATTATTCCGTGAAGTAATCAATTAAACCAGTCAGTCATGCATTCTACATAAGCTTAGTAATCGATTAAGACAGTGAACTATGTTTTTCTAAGTCTATATGCATAGGCTTGTAATCGATTACCAACTCTATGTAATCGATTAAGACAGAGAATTCCATTTTACATAAAAAGCCATAGTAATCGATTAAACCGATATGTAATCGATTACAATGATCATGATTTGTTTTCTAAAGTCACGAAGAACAAAATAATCGATTCCAGTATATGTGTAATCGATTACTTCAGTAAAACTTTGTTTTTCCAAAAACTTAACCTTTTAAGTGCCTTAGTTATATACTGCCTTTGATTAAACCTTTTAATCTAATGATCCTAAATGAATGATTAATGCATGATGTGCATAATTGGATTATCAAATCATATACTTCCTTTTACAATTAATCAAATTGGTCTTCAATGCTTTCCATGGAACTTTGCCTTTGAGCATGTTGAAAGCACAAAACTTTTGAGCCTTTGATTCTTGTTCATTGATGCTTGGCTTCACTTGAATCAACATCACTGATTTTCGAGAGGCTTCTGAACTGAGAGAAAATTCACTAAGTAACAAAACTCTTGTCCTACAATTCATGATTCTCATGAATCATTGGTAGAATTCTCTTGGACAAGATTTTCAAAGGAGTTTCTTGGAGAGCTTGGTTTGAAACTTGCTTTCTTTCAACCTAATCATTGATTGGTAACATTTACATTTGCATTCCTTGGATCATAAGGTTGTATCTCTTCTCTAAACTTTGGTTATAATTCTTTTTACATTTCAACTTGTTAGTTGCTATTGCAAAAGGGTTCTTTAAGCTTTTCTAGAGTAGGATTCTCTAAAGGGAAGAATAGAGAAGGTTTCTCTATGTATTGATCATTAGAAGTCTAATGGGTGTTTATATTTCAGTTCTTTATCTAGGGTTAATAAAGGGTAATCTTTGTAAGCTTGTAAGGAAAAAATTTTGTTGATAGTGGAACTCTAATCATAGTTGTTGATTAGAAGAAACTGGATGTAGCTTCTCTTTTGAGGGGTGAACCAGTATAAATTATTGTGTTGATAACATTCTTTATTCTCTTCTTGTTGTCTAAATATGAAACTATTTGGTGAAATCTTTATTACTCAACAAGTAGAAGTTTTTGTAATTGTTTTCTTAAGCTGAGTGGTTTGATTGATTGAAGCATTCTTGATTTTAAGTGTGATACTATCATATAACTCTGATTCTTATAAAATTTTAAAAGGCCAAGTTTTAACCAATTCACCCCCTCTTGGTTAATTGTATGTGTTCATATTGTTTTCAATTGGTATCAAAGTTGGTTCTTGAGTGTTATTCAAGATCACTATCTTTTTTAAAGAAAATGAATACTACACAAATTACCTTCAAGGAGGGTGCCTCCCTCAATCGTCCTCAGATGTATGAAGAAAAATAGAATGCAGATTTTCATTCAATCAAATGACCTCGGTGCATGGAATACAATAGAAAAAGGTCCATTGTCTTGATCACATAGAGTGTAAGGGAGTTAAATTTATTGTTCTTAATCTAGGTCTGATTGGGAGTGATTGTATAACCTTGTAAGAAACAACTTGCTAATAGTTGAACTCTAACTAGTTGGTTAGGAGAACTGGATATAGCTTCTCTAGGTTGAGAAGCGAACCTGTCTAAATCTTGGTGTTGATTACTTATTCTTTATCTTTTCTTGCGGTTATTAATTGTCATTCGTTGGTATAACTTTTCATAATCAATAGAAATATTTTTGTTGTCATTGCATTCTTTAAAGATTGGAGTTTGACTGATTGAAAGTGTTCAACGGTTGTTTTGTGATACGATCCCTTTTAACTTTGATTGTTTAAGAAATTTTAATTGGTCAAGAACAACCAATTCACCCCCCTGGTTTTTGTGTGTTGTTCATACAGTTTTCAAAACCAAGGCCAAAATATATATCATTGACGTTTTTCTAATAATGTTATTTCATTCGTTATATCTACTTTCTCTCAGTCTCTCTGTCTTTGTTTTTATTTTTATTTTTTTTGTAAAAATCACATTTATTCTTGAATCCTGCTTGATTTGAATAAGATTATTATAGATAATTAAACTTTTCTTTGAATATTTAATACAATTATGTAGCTAAGACTAAAGGTGGCAAATGAGCAGTATGGCCAAGTGGGCCAAACTATGAAAAACAGAGATGGGTCAAGCCAAACTTTTTACAAGTTGTAATTTTGTTTGGCAGTCTGATCCATCGAGCTCATCAAATTGGGTCAACTTGTCTTCTTTTAGGCCTAAATTTATATAAATTTTACGAACGAAAATTATACAATTTAAATATGTTTTTGGTACTTGTAATATAGTTCATTTTGATTTTACAACAATTTTTTTAACTACCTGGAATTTTTTTATGATTCATTTTAATACCCACCGTCAATCAAGGTCCATTAAATAGTTATGTGACAGACTAAGAGAGTATCACATCAAAATGAATCATACTAATATCGGAATGTTTGTAATCACTTAATAGTCTCTGCTTGATGAAAAATACTAATATCAAAGACTAAAATTTCATGCAGTAAAAATAATAAAAAGTGAAATGTAAGTAATAAAATCAAGGCTGAAATATCGTATTGATATCTCTTTTTTGTTTTCTTTCTATTCTAATCATACTATTTCATTCATTATATTTACTTTCTTTCTGTCTTTCTCTCTTTGATTTTTTGTTGTTGTAAAAATCACAATTATTCTTTCTGCAAGACAATCTTGCTTGAGTTGAATAAGACTATTATAGATAATAAAATATTTTCTTTGAATATTTAATATAATTATGTACCTAAGACTAAAGGTGGCAACTGAGAAGCATGGCCAAGTAGGGCAAACTGTTTAAAACAGAGATAGGTCAAGCCAAACTATTTATGAGTTGTAAATATGTTCGGTAGTCTGATCCATGGGGCCCATCAAATTGGGTCAAGTAGTCTTTTTTTTGCCTAAATTTGTATAAATTTTACATACGAGAATTATACAACTTAAATGTGTTTTTCGTACATGTAATAGAGTCCATTTTGATTTTGCAACAATTTTTTTTTTTGTTTAACTACCTTGAATTTTTTACGAGTTTAAGTGATGATGTGTTTGACTAAAAGAATGTCATTTCTCCACTTAATAGGCGCTACTTAATCATAGATACTTATATCAAACACTAAAATTTCATAGAGTAAAAGTAAAATAAAAAGTGAAATTTAAGTAATAAAATCAAGGCCAAAATATTCTATTGACATCTCTTAGTTTTTTTCTCTTTTAATCACATTATTCCATTCATTATAATTTTTGAATCTCTTTGTCTTTGTTTTTTCTTTTTCTTTTTGTAAAAATCACATTTATTTTTTATGGAAGACAATCCTACTTGAGTTGAATAAGACTATTATAGATACTAATATGAAACACTAAAATTTCATGTAGTAAAAATAATAAAGAAAGTGAAATTTAAGTAATAAAATCAAGGCTAAAATATAGTTTTCGTCATCATAAACATGAAAATGTTCAGAATCCTTGCAACATTTTCAGTATGTTTTCATGTTCACAAAATTGAAATGTGTCATTTTTTGGTCCGAGCATAGGTTCAAGTAAATCCGAACCTATGATGATGACTTTCTACATCGGTTATGGATATAACCGATCTTGATGTGACTTGTTTACATTGGTTTTGCATGTCTAAAACTTGCTCTGGGCCAAACAATGATACATTTCAATTTTATAAGGACAAAAATATACTAAATTTTTTGCAGGGACGAACTCCTAACATTTCCATATTTATGTGGACGAAAAACATATATTAGCTTAAAATCAAAATAAATTATATTATAGGATTGAAAGAAATATTTAAGCTTAAGTAATATCATGCTACATTAGACTAGTAATTTTTGGGCTTACATTTTATAAGCCCAATCTAACCTACAGTTTTTTTATTCGCCTAAAAATTAAAAGTTCAGTCTAACCTTATTCATGAACTATGTAGATCAACCGATCCGGGTGACACTAATTTGTTGCCTTTAGCCATAAGTAGAACTTAAAACCAAATATATATTTCTCTTCTTCTATATTTTTTTAAATTAATCTCTAGGTCCATGAACTATTTGACTATTTTAACTAGGTCTATGAACTATTCTTATTTTATTTAAAATGTGTTTTTGAATTTGTATTTATTGTTTAATTCGATCCTATTATGTAACTAGTTCTACAAAAATTTAATCATAGACACCTAATTCGTCCCTAAATTTTGGTATTGTCACCTCTACATATGTATATTCAGTATTCTTACTTTTCTAGGTAGGTATTCTCACTTTTGCAAGTCCTCAATTATGTATTCTCAACTAAGTTTTTTAACAAGTATTCTCACATTTGCATGCTACTCAATCCAAGTATTCTTTCACACGCTTCTCGATGTTTCATCTTACAACAACCTTGCTTCAAACTTACACAATTTACTCGTAGTTAATTTTCCGTAATGGTAATTGTTCTTGTGTCTAAATCGTGTCTCAGAGATAGGAGACCTAGACCAAAATATTCATGTGTAAAGTGCAATCTATCCCATTTCCTAGGTCTAGTATGACTTATATAGTAACATTATATTTGGGTCGGGACGTTCGACATTTGAGTCAATGGGTCTTACTTTGGTTGACCCAATAAAAACTAGGAGGATACACAGACACTCGGTCTTAAGTGCATAAGGGTGAAGAAGCTTAATGTAGTGAGGACAATCGATATTCAGTCGAAGAGGTACACAGTCCCTCAGCCTCGACTATGTAAGCTATAACACCCTGAAATTTTGATAACTGAAAAAATAGATGTTTTAATGTATTTATTGTGTTATTTAATGATTTTATTAATTGGATGATTTGAAGTATTGTGTGAATTATCCTTGTGAAATTGTTTGGTGTGGATATTAGGTTATGTGAAGTTTTTTGATTTATGTTGGAAATGTGTGATTTATAGTTTGACCCAAAACCTGTTTTGGTAAAATCACAATCTCAAACTCTTTAACCGTTGGATCGTCTTCAAATTTGGATTGTCGATTCAAAACCCACTTATTCATGTTTTGACCGTTGGGATTTGTGAAATAAAAAAATTTTAACATCTCGTTTAGCACGACCAGCACACTAAGTGCAACTCCTTACAAAGAGATAAATTCGCTTAGTAACACAAACTCACTAAGTGAAATCTACAGTCTATAGATACACATTCATTAGTGCCAAAAACACATTTTTCACTCTTTTTCTTTCCCAAAAGCCTCACCCAAACCCTAACCCTCCTCCTTCACCACCCACGACCACCGGTGACCGCCACAAGCAGCCGTTGTTTGCTGCCGGACCACCGCACCGAGATGATCAATTTAATCGGAGCAAAATCTTCAAAACTCAACTCGAAGATTCGGTAGAGAACGGAGCCTCCGATCCTCTTTTTGTGGTTTCTTTAAGGTAACCGTGATTTCCTTGTTTTCTCCTAGTTAGTTTAAGCCTCTCTTAGCATATCTTATGATTTGGGTACCATATTGGATGTTTTTACACTTTCTTTGATAAGCCTTTGAAAATGAGATGTTGTAAAAGTTTCCATTTTGTAAAATTGATGTTGTTTTCATGACCTTCTTTGTACCCTGGTCACATTGGCGTGATCGGAATTTCAAAATGACGTCTCTTTGATGTAGACTCCAAAAACATCATTTTAGTCTCTTTTAAATTTGAGTGGGTATTTGACCTCGAATGTTAATATTAACCTTGTCTTCGAAATCTATATTGAATTATCTTTGATTTGGTATATAGAGCTCTTTGTTTGGACCAAAGGACATGAACTTGAGATATATCAAAACAATGTTGCAAGGAGCTAACGGAGAGATATAGATATATAAGAGGAGTTTAATATTTGTTTACAACTTTTGATACCATAGTTAAGGTCAGGGAACCCAATTATGGGGATGTTAGCCTGTCCTTGTTGTGGGCTGGTTTTCAAGAAAAACTGTGTTTTAAATAATGAGATGTGATATATTTGTTATTGATGAATGAAATTGTGAATGATGTTGTTAGAATAGAATTTTTGGGAAAAGTCTTAATTACAGAGGAAACTCTGCCCAAAATTTTATATATGTTCTTCTGTTTATTTCTTTATTAAATTCTAAATGGGCATAAAAGTTTGTTTTGTATACCATAGTTCTTCTCTTTAATTTAGAATTTTCCTAAAATATCAGTCTCGTGGTATTATGGGTTGTTGTTGTAAGAGATTTGTGTTGTCTGAAGACCTAGAGAATGTGAATCCCAGACATGAATTTATATGTATATACGTGGAATGTGATTGCTTGTGATCTTGATGAAAATAATAGGAATACTTCACAATAACCAAGAGGGGGATGAATTGGTTGAACCTTGGTATTTTAAAATCAAATTCAAATAAGAGTTTTCAGGATCTTTATCACTTTTAAAACCAAGAAACCTTTTACTCAATCAAATAGCTCAGTCCAAGAATTCAATAGATCAAAACCAAACTTGTTGTGCAATGAATATGATTCAAAGAATAAAAGACAAATAATAAAATGAGAAGAGAATTAAGAACACACACAATTTATACTGGTTCACTTCAAATCATGAAGCTACATCCAGTTTCTTCCAACCAACACTAGGTTAGAGTTCCACTATTATAAAAATATTCTTACAAGCTTTTACAAGAATCTCCCCTTTATCAACCCTAGATAAAGTACAAAAATTTAAAACCCTATTAGAAATCTAAGGAGAAAGATCCAGAGAATACTACTTTGATCTTTAAGCTACCGAACCCTTCTCTAGTCCTAAGCTTTAAGAATCAAAATTACAATAGCCAATACAACACAAAACTTGTAAACAAAATTACAACCAATCAGTTAAGGAAAGAAAACACCTGATGATCGAGTGAATGATATGCACATGAATGAACAAACCAGGTTGAAAGACAAAATTAATCTCAGAACATCTCCTTCCTTAACCTTCAAAAGAATCTTCTTGCTTTAACGAATCACTCAAAAACTCATAAGTGTTTTAGTGAAAGCAAGAACTCATAGAACCCAGAAAAATCACTTAGAACGTGTTTAGAAAGCTTGTGTGTTCTCAGAATACAAATTGATCAAGTTACAAAACAAGCTGAGCCAAGGTTCTATTTATAACAAACTTTTGTAATTGTCATTAATCGATTAAACGTGTCTAATAATCGATTATTTCACTCATGTAATCGATTAAATCATTCTGGTAATCGATTAAAGTGTTCTACACGAATCTGGACATGAGCAACGAACAAAATAATCGATTATTCCGTCTTGTAATCGATTAAGACAGGAAGCTTCATAAACTTGAAATACATTGTGTAATCGATTACGGATTCTGGTAATCGATTAAACTAGGAAGCTTTAAAAATCATATTGAACTACGTAATCGATTACTATGTTTGGTAATCGATTAATGCATCAAAAACTAATGTGCATTTGTGTATGATGTAATCGATTACTGAATTTGGTAATCGATTAAGACAGGAAGATGGTTTTTTTTCAGTTTAGTCTGTGTAATCGATTACTACTCTTTGGTAATCGATTCTTTCAGCACGGGTTAAAATAATGTATAGCAATGTAATCGATTACTACCTGTTGGTAATCGATTAAAATGTTCATCAAGGCAGTTTATATGTAAACTAACATCAAATAATCAATTAATTCGATAGGTAATCGATTACATTGTTCTTAAAAACTTTTCCCAAGTGAACCAAGAACAAAATAATCGATTATTCCTTTTAAGGTAATCAATTAAGTCAATACAAAAACATTTTTCCAAAAACCTTGTGATTTGAATGAAACATATGATAATTTTACCAAAGCCTTGCGATTTTTATTCCTCAAGTTAATTGAATTATTGAATGATATGAATGCAATGCACTTGGATCACCAGAATTGCTCCTTTCTTGCACATTTAACACAAATCATTCTTCAAGGCATCCAATGCATGTTGACAGCTCAAAACCAAAGCTTGATTCCTGTTCCATTCTTCAAATAGCTCCTCTGAAACCAACAATCTCCCCTTTTTTGGCTTTAAACATGGCAAATCTTTAGTTGATTAACAGTAAGGATTGAGGTAAATTATTGAATCAATTTGAAAGAGCTTGAGCTTTGCAAACCTGAAAATTTTCAATTCCTTTGCCAAGAACAAGTGTTAAAAGCATCTGTGATTCAAGTGACATTCATTTACAAGTCTTATATATTGAAAGGATTCATTTCAAACACACAGCTCCTCCAAAGTTCCAGCATCCATTCAATTCAGATTTTGGACAAAAAGTGAATCAAAAACAGGGGCAAACAGCGCACTATGCAGAGCATACATTAATCAATTAATTCTCCCCCTATGTGGCTTGTTAAAGACAAAAGCATAAAAAGCACAGCGGATAATTGAATTGGAAGCATAATGGAAGTTTTATATAAGCATTGGGAGCCATTACAAAGTGAATTTAAAACAAACATACTACTAATAAACACAAAGTAGAAAAACTTAAAAGAAAATACATAGGCCTAGAATTCTACAGAGGCATTATCATTCATATTTGCTTCTATGGTATCAAGCCTATCCCTAATCTCTCCTAAGGCTTCATTTGTTTCAGCCTTAAGGTCCTGTTGCATCTGGATTAGATTATCCATCTTCTGCAACATCAAAGACTCAAACTGAGAGTATAAGGGTTGATCTTTACAATAAACTCACCATTGCAATTTTGTACCATGTGGTCATTATCATTTTCATTCTAATCGTGGTCATTTTATATTTTTTGATCTTTACAATAAACTCATCATTGCAATTTTGTACCATGTGGATTGATACCTATGATGATCATGAACCTTTGTTCGTGGGAGCAGATGAGCAGCAGTAGGTGTTGTTGGAGGGGATTCTTTTGTTGGAGCTGCCAAGCTGACATGATAACGTTGGAATACATTTTGGGAGAGAGTTGTGTTTTGTTATCAACTCTTCATTAGTTGGTTCATTGGTTCTTTTTGATTGGGCATGTAAGTCCCAGGTTTAAAAACATGTAAAAATTGAATTATGTTTTGACATATGAATGATATATATATATATATATATATGTATAATTATATATGTATTTATGTATGTATTTGTGCGTTGTTTTGTGAGTGTATTATCGTGAAAATTTTACCCACATTTTCATAATTAAATTAATGAAGTTTGCATTTAAAATTGAAATTACATGTTTAGAGTTGTAATATCGTAACAACGAGGCGAGTCATTACATAAGCATAAAGAGGCTTTAAGCAGTGACGATAGTCTCCATTCGACTAGAGAAGTACACAACCCCTTAGCCTCAAGTGTGTAAGCATGAAGAAGCTTGAAGTAATAAGGTCGATCAATATTCAATCGAAGAGGTACACAGTCCCTCAGCCTCAAGTGCATAAGCGCAAAAAGGCTTGATGTTGTGAGGAAGATCGACATTCGACTGAAGAGGTACACAATCCCTCATCCTTAAGTGCATATAAGCACGAAAAGCTTAAGTAGTAAACATGAATATAATATAAAATTTCCTAAGTTAAGATAGCAACTATGCTCGTACATATGTCGATCCAGCATGAATAGAATATTAAATTGCCTAAGTTAAAACCATTAGTATTAACTCGTATTGTGGCTGATGATTCATCAAAAGGAATGTCAAATTGATTAACTTAGAATTCATTAATATTATCGTTTAAATTTCGACTTCTAATTGAGAAAGGAAAGTAATATTTGGCTAAGTTAAAATTTGTCAATATACTTGTTTAAATTATGACTTCTGATTGAGAAAGGAAAATAATATTTTTGAAAAAGTTAAATAGTCATGTCGATTGATGTCGATTCTGACCATGTACTATAGGTATCATGGCAGTTTAATAGTTGTGTCAATCGTGTCGATTCCAACCATGTATCAAAGGTATTATGTCGATTTAATAGTCATGTCGTTTGTGTCAGTTGTGCATGATGTATCCGTTGACTTACTTTCTCTAGTTTATTTTCTCTTCGTGGGTGTATCTATACCTGTTATTTATTACAAAATTGAAACAAATAAAAATAGACATAAATATTTTTTTAGTCCTTTAAATTTGGGTAATTATTTTTTTAGTCCTTTAAAATAATTTTTTTATTAGTCCCTCAAATTTTTATAAAGCTAGTTTTAGTCCCTTTTTGTTCAATGTGTTCATGATTTCACAATTTGTAACGATTTATAATCGTCAAAATTTATTTTTAATTTATTTTTGAAAACTGATTTCTAGCGCTTTTAAACAGCCAAAATATTTGACTTGTATAGTATTTTGTTGGTTTTAAAGAAGAAAATAAAATATAGATATGGAATATCGCAATTTTTTATATTGTTTTAAACTGCCACAAATTATTTTTAAAGAATTAAATTTTAAAAAAACGTGTTTGATGGTGACAAATTGCCACAAACTGTGATACCTTAAACACAAAGAATGAAAGAAACTAAAAGTAGTTTTTGACCTAATAAATAGAAATTCTTTTTTAAAGGACAAAAAAAACAATTTTACAAATTTGAAGGACTAAAAACATATTTAAGCCAATAAAAATAACAATATATTTGATTGATCATTGTTTAACCATACTTTAGTTCACGACCGGTAAAAATATTATATATTTTAATAAATAACAACAGTAAAAAATGACAAGGAAACGATTTTTCAAATTTCCTTTTAAACAATCAGAAATATATAAATTATTATTTATTTCTCTACCCTTGCTAGTTTTCTTACGACATTATACAAATTATTTTATCATCGCACGTAATACTCTTTTATTAATATATATTTTTAATTCGAGATCGAAACAATTAACAAAACCGACAAAACAAATTATGAATAAATAGCTACCAAAACAAAAGAATAATTAGCCATTTTTTCCTAATAATGCTATCCTCACAAGGCAACTTTGGTAAATATAAACCTATTAAACAATATGCAAAGATTTTGTATAACATTGAATTATACGTGCTGGATTGTGGTTGTGAAAAACTCTAACCTTGTTGTATCACAAAGTCCTTTTTCCTATCTCGACCCATTCATATTTCGCTTACATAAATAACTTGATATGGTCTTTCTAAATTTTCATTAGCTTAAAGCATTTAATAGAAATTGAAAAAATGCAGGACAAAGATCGTGAGCTTAGCGTGAGAAAATTGCAAATTGCCTGGATTCCATTTCAACGAATTACACCACCTATATGAGATCGGTATTCCTTGAAGTACTAGAGCATAGTGTTCTGTTGATTGTGAACAGAAATGTTCAGTAACGATGCTGGTAATTTAATGTTGGATTAAGCTTTCTCTTAAGGTATTTATATGGAAGAAATACCTTCAGAAGATGATCACTATGCACTAAATAATACTCAACCAGTGGGGTAAGGTGTGTGCACAATGTGAATGGAAATGAGGGAGAACGAGAATGTGCGCACCTTTTCCTCTGCAAGTATCCCTTATTTATATTGCACTTACCTCTTAGTTAGTTGTGGATTTTTCCCGATAATCACGGCCGAGATCTCTAACCGCTCGGTATCTCGATCTCTACAGTTGAAAAGGTCCACGATCTATTTTCAGTTAGGGTCAACAGTCTATGATTCCTTAATGGGCCTTATCACTAAGTCCATTTATAGAATCCGTAAAAGTTGCCCCCCAGCTTGGTTATCAAGGTTTCTCGATAGTCGGGATGTATACAGGTTGACCCTTTCACCCACAGCTTGAATAATTGATTCGTCTTGCTGACCATACAATGTTCATCATATGTTGGGGTATTCTTTATCTCACCTCGGCCATCCCTACTGGGGTTCTACTTCGTGCCAATTCATTTCCTTGCCCCAACCGGGGTGTTGTTTCACTGGGTTCATTTGGCAACCGGGGTGTTGTTTCCCCGGGTTCATTTGGTCGATTCATTTCCACATTACTAGAATAATTTAGGTCACAGTGAAACGCTGTCATTATGTCTTATCCGTAACTGTAGTGTGGTGTCTGAGCATTTAAGCGTGCCTTCGTTTCATTTCACGCTTTAATAATGACGTTTGGATCTTCCTATCTTTTTTGCCCCCAGCTATTGAATGGATTTTACTCATCTACCCCTACATGACGTTTCATTGGTGCCAACTATACTGCCATGTCGTTTCGTGCTTCTGGCGGTTACATTTTCTTCTTTATATTTCATATGCTTTTCCCCATTTCATTTCTTCTACTCATTACCTATCGCGAGCATTCTGCATTCGTTTTCCTGTCAAGCTTCTTCTGCACTTTCTGCGATTGTGAGTTCTCTCCTTCACTTTTCGCTACCAAACTATTTCGAGACTTCTCTCCCACCAGGTATCTTCTCTGTCATAAACTTCTTTCTTTAGTTTGCAATTCCATCGTATATTATAATTTTATTCTACCCTTTCGTCATCGTTGTAGTCGTGCATCATCCTTGTAATTTTCACTTTGTTTCTACTTTCTTCTAGGTTTTGTTTCTGTTTATGAGTCATTTTGTTTCTGGTCTGTCATTTTCGTTCATACTTGAACCTAAACTTCGACCACCCACATTACTTTTTCCTATTAATCCTCCTTGCAACTCTTACTCTCCTCATTCACAATGAAACTTTCCCCTGAGGAAGAAGCGAAATTACACAAAATTGTTCCCCCCATGACTAGGTATTGGCTCTTCGGTATTCCCCTTATTGAAGAAGAAAAGGAAAAATTTCAAAGGGAAAAAGCCCAGTTTCGCTCACATTTTGGTGGGACATCGAAAATCAAAGCATCTAAAACCAGAACTTCTGCGAACAAGCCCCTTTTACATGATAGAGAACATCAATTTAACAATACACCTTCCTCTGAAAGTATTCTATCTCCAAATCTTGAATTGCGAAACCCGCAATCAGCTATAAAACAGATAAATTCTGTCACAGAACCTTCCTTCGAAACTCGATATGATCCCTGCTTTGATTGTGTAACTGAAAGTTGTTATCATTTAAATGTCGGGTTCGATTCAATGGCTGATTCAATACTTGGATCATGCCGGCACAACCCGGTTCTTGTACCAAAATCGATCCCTTCTCGGTAGATTAAGTTTATGGGTCTAATATTCAAAATTAGGAAATGAATCCATAACCTAATCTGCTTTCAATCCTAAACGCATTCATAATCATGAAAACATAATAGCAATTGAAGAAGAAAGTGAACATTCAAACATAATTCGAAATACCAAACCAGAACTCAAATTCTCCTTTTGCTTGGGTTGGATCCTTGGATTGATTGAGTATTTAGCCTTCCATGATCATCATCAGTGAATGCCCCATGGAATAATTGCACGAAAATGGAAGAACAACAAAACGAAAATGAAGAACAAGGAAGAACAGTTGAGAGAAAATAAGAGCAAGGGTTTTGATTCTAAAAACTTAAAAAGAGAATTGTAAAAATTGTTTTTGCTAATGTAATGTAATGTCATGAGTCTGTCCAATGTCACTAATATGAAGTGACTAAGTCTAAAGGAAAGAATGGGCCATGAACAAACCCATAAATTCTAATTATTTACTATTTACAACCATAGAAATCAAATTCGCAGCCCAAAATATAAGTACATTGATTCTGACTTCGAAGCCCAAAATGACCCTCCAAATGGCAGAATTAGCCTCGGCTTATTTGTGACAAACTTGTAGATATTTTTTATATCTTTCCAGATACTACTAGAATGCTCAATTCGAAGTTCCGTAGAGCTCTATAGGTCCTATACAAGGAAGATAGGTCAAGTGAACATAAAATCCAAAAATACGCTACAATTAGCAATTAAGCTCACTTACTTGCCTAAGACAAAAACTGAATTAGAATGAAAAAATAAAAGTCCAAGAGAAGTAAATTAAGCTAAGAAGGATAGAAAAATATTTAACTAAAAGCACTCCATCAATGAGGGAAGTCTTGGCTGTGACGGTGGAGGAATCCTTCAACAACGCACGTGACCAAATACGTTTTCTGAACCCGAGGCTTGAGCTGAATACCATAGGCATGCACTTTAAAGCCTATGTGGATGGCGACAAACTAGTCCCTTCATCCCTTTGTGAAGATTCAATCATCATGATGGATGAGGATCTTCCACATGGGGAAGAGGTGACTTCTACCGTTCAAGCTCTAACCCCGACAACATAAGTGTGTGAAGGGTTGGGATGCCAGTTTGATGTCTTGTAATTTCTCTTTTACTGTTTCCAAAACATTGTCAATTTTACTTGAAATTCACGTGGTCTTTTAATAATTCGTTTACGCGTGAACCCGTACCAATCCAGATTCTTATCCTGACTTTCGGCCAAAAGTAACATCTTACGCATGCTAAATAAATATTCATTTGGTGTCAACGACCAATTATTTATAACACAGATTGTTCTGTGATACATTCTAGGTAGTCTTACCCGGACTTGATCCTAACAACGATTAATGTGCTACGTGTGGACATTAACTCATATCAGTAGTGGTCCTACATTTCAACCTGATCAGGGTTAGAATAATGTGTCGTTCGTTGCCGGGATTAATCACGATACCTCGTAATTTTATTAACTTGTAAGCAACTTTATCCAAATAAGTTCACGATCTCTTCGTAAAGATCAATATACCTTATTGGTTGATAACTTACATAAAATGATTAACAATCGAATTAAATGAAAACTCATGATTTCAATGAAAAAGAACAATATGAATTCTGGGTTGAAAGCTTTATTGCACCGCGGTTCATACTCTCGATAAACGAAACACAAGTTATAAATGAAATTATTCGTTCCATCAAAGGAAAATAGAAATTTCATAAACGATTAATCAATTGGATTACAAAACGATTCATGATCTCAATGAAAGAGAACCATATGAGACCGAGGTTAACAATTTATTGTACCCCGGCTTATACGCTCAATAAAAGAGAAACACACGAATCACATTGCAGTGTTAATTCCAACATGAAAAACAAATTCTTCTTTTGCCATATGGCTTATTGCTCTTTCCATCTAACCTGGAACTAACTGTAATATATCCTCAACTTTTCTGCGTTCCAAGTTTGTTTGATGGCCTTTTCGTCAAGGGTTTCAACATGTACGCTCCTTGTTCGAGTTTCTGTCCAATCCGGTATGGTCCCTCCCAGTTAGCTGCTAGCTTCCCCTCTCGAGCATTTTTATTTCTGAAGTACTAAGTCACCTTGCTCAAAACATCTCGGTTTCACTGTCTTATTATACTTCACGACTGCTCGCTGTTTCGCTAGTAGATCCCGGGAATGAGCCTCAACTTGGATCTCGTCCGTCAGATTCAACTCGATGGCCAGAGCCTCATTATTCTCTTTTTCACCCTTCTACAGTACATGGTTGCGTCTCCAAGATAACTGACCAATTTCCACCGATATCAAGGCTTCGCAGCCACAGGTCATTCGAAATGGGGTTTCCTTAATGGATGTTTGAACCATGGTTCTGTGTCCCCACAATACACAATAAAGCTGCTCCACCCAACTCGAGACAGCATCGTGCATCCACTTTCGCAATCCTTCAACAATTAATTTGTTTGCTGCTTCGGCTTGTCCGTTAGATTGCGGATGCTCTACTGAAGCGAAGTGGTGCTTGATTTGGAACTCGGCCATCATTTCCTGAAAATGTCTATCATTGAATTGCGTTCCATTATCGGTTACAATCTCACCTGGGATCCCGAACTAGGAAATAATGTTTCGTTCAAAGAATCTCTGCACTCGAGCCGACGTAATGGTGGCGAAAGGTTCAGCCTCGATCCACTTTGTGAAGTAATCTATTGTCACTATTAACAATTTTAACTGCTCTTCTGCTACTTTGAATGGCCCTAACAAATCCATTCCCCATTTAAGAAAGGGTCATGGTGCTGAAATAAACTACAACTCGGCGGGAGGAGACCACAACATCCTGGCATGTTTCTGACAACTTTCACATTTTCTCACGTGACTTGTTGACTCAGCTTCCATTGTCGGCCAATAATATTCGGCTCGCAAAGCCTTACTCGCTAATTCTTTAGCGCCCATATATTGGCCATTAATGCCTTCATGTATCTCGGTCAGTATGTATTCAACTCTATCGAGTTTCAAACAAACTAGCATCGGGTATGCAGTCCTCTGCGGTAGAGTTCATCATCCACTATTGTGTACATGGCTGCATCACGTACCAGTTTCTTAGCCTCCATTGCGTTGTCAAGAAATATACCTCTTTCCAGGTACTCAATATCGGCCGCCTCCAATCTTCTGCTGTCGAGATTATCATCACGCAGGTTGGTGTAGAGATCTCCTATTGAATCACAGTCTGGTGGTTACCCGAGCTCCTTGTATTTGCTAATTTCGACAGGATGTCGGCCCTTTCTTTTTCTTTTATGGGGATATGGCTCATCATTACTTCGTCAAAATCAACAATGATTTCCTTTACCACAGCCCTCTAATCTGGGCTGTGACGAGCTAAGAGTTGGTGAACACTGATCGCGGTCGTACGCAACCAAATTAATTTGATTTAAATGTAGTACTAGGAAGTTGATTCCTAGGTCGTCTCTCAAGGATCAATTGTCAATGTTTAAGGATTGAAAACGTGTTTGGGGGGGGTTTTGATAGAATTGGGCAGAAATTAAATTTGAAATTAAAACAGAAATAATTAGAAACGAATTGCAGTAATTAAAAACGAATTGCAATAATTAAAAACAAGTCAAACCCTAGAACAGATTGCGCCTTCAATTTCCTTGATTCACGGAAGATGATCTGTTCCGCTTAATTCTTATCAGTCCAGGTTAATCAACTAAGCAAAGATTAACCTAAAACGTCAATTCACGAATTAAGCAAACGTGAATCTCGTTAAGGAAATTTCTCAGAATTAAGCAAACTGAGATTAACAACTCGGAATCATTAAGCATGAAACGAATTGCAGACAGAACCCTAACAAGAACAAATCAAGCAGAACGAAATTTAATACAGAAACCTCCATTAAAGGTCTGCAATCTGCTTAGGGTTCAACTCTAAGGTTTAGCCTTCCATTAAATTGAAATTAACAACAAAAACAC
>PYAF01004579.1:311017-356093 GCA_007407185.1 Glycine tomentella | reverse complement strand
CAAGCAAAATATATGAAAAGCCATGAGAAACAGGAAATGGACCCATAAAATCAATACCCCAGACATCAAAAATCTCACAAAAAATAATGGGTTGCTGAGGCATCTCATGTCTATGTGTAATTGTGCCTCCTGCTCTCTGACACTGCTCACAAGTGGTGGTAAAGTGATGAGCATCTCTAAACAAGGTGGGCCAAAAGAACCCACAGTCTAATACCCTCCTAGCGGTCCTCTGAAAACCAAAATGACCTCTGGTAGGTGTGCCATGACAAAACTAAAGAATAGACTGAATTTCATGATCAGGCACACACCTTCAGATCACTTGGTCACTACCAAACCTCCACAAATAAGGATCATCCCAAACATAATATTTAGCATCACTCTTAAGTTTAGCTATTTGGGACCTAGATGCATAAGGTGGAACAACAGATGCAACAAGGAAATTAACAATGTCAGCAAACCAATGTGTGACATGCGAGGAATGCAAATGCATCAAATGCTCATCAGGAAAATTATCACGAGTGGGAAAGGACTCCAAAGGTCCCTCAATCTTGCTCAAGTGATCAGTAAACAAGTTTTTTGCACCACTTCTATCCTTAATCTCAATGTCAAATTCCTGGAGAAGAAGCATCCACCTGATCAATCTAGGTTTAGCATCAGGCTTCTTCAACAGGTATTTCAAAGCTGCATGGTCAGTAAAGACAGTGATATGGGAGCACAACAAGTAGGCTCTAAATTTATCTAGAGCAAAAACAATAGTCAAAAGCTCCTTCTCAATGGTGGTGTAGTTAACTTGGGTTGCATCCAAAGTGCGTGAAGCATAAGCAATGACATGGGATAGTTTACCAACTCTTTGGGACAACACAGCCCCAAGTGCATAATTAGAGGCATCACACATGAGCTTAAAGGGAAGCTCCCAATTTGGGGGCTGCATGATGGGAGAGGTAGTCAGCTTCCTCCTCAATCCCTCAAATGCCTCTTTGCAAGGCTGGTCAAATGTAAAGTCTACATCCTTTTGGAGAAGCTTGGACAATGGGAATGCAATTTTACTGAAATCCTGAATGAATCTCCTATAAAAACCTGCATGTCCAAGGAAGGAACATACTTCCCGCATAGAACCGGGGTAAGGCAAAGAGGTAATCACATCAATTTTTGCCTTATCGACCTCAATACCTCTACTAGAGACCAAATGTCCTAGGACTATACCCTCATGCACCATGAAATGGCATTTCTCGAAGTTAAGAACAAGGTTAGTACTAATACATCGGTCAATCACTCTAGAGAGACTATCCAAACATGCATCAAAAGAGGAACTGTAAACAGTGAAATCATCCATAAACACCTCCATGCAACTCTCTAATAAATCAGAAAAGATGCTTACCATGCACCTTTGGAAGGTGCCAGGTGCGTTGCATAGGCCAAAAGGCATCCGGGTGTAGGCAAATGTGCCAAATGGACAAGTGAATGTGGTCTTATGTTGATCCTCTGGTGCAATGTGGATTTGCATGTAACCAGAAAAACCATCAAGAAAGCAATAATGTGATTTACCTGCCAACCTCTCTAAAACTTGATCAATGAAGGGGAGAGGGAAATGGTCCTTGTGAGTGGCCTGGTTGAGTCTCCTATAATCAATGCAAACTCGCCAACTATTGGCCACTCTAGTCGGAATCAACTCATTATCTTGATTCTTCACAACTGTGAGACCCGACTTCTTAGGAACCACTTGGACAGGTGAAACCTAAGTGCTATCAGAGATGGGATAGATGATCCCTGTAGCTAGTAGCTTCGTCACTTCCTTCTTCACCACATCAAGAATAGTGGGATTCAGTCGCCTCTGGGGTTCCTCATTGGTCTAGAATCATCCTCCCAAAGTATCCGATGTATGCAGATGGAAGGATTAATTCCAGGAAGATCAGCAAGTGTCAATCCAATGGCCTTTTTGTGGCCTCTCAAGACATGCATCAACTTCTTTTCATGCTCTAGTGGCAGACTACTAGATATGATAACTGGAACCTTCTGAGCATCATCTAAATATGCATACTTGAGGTGCTCAGGTAGTGACTTCAGCTCCAAGGAAGGAGGCTGAATAGTGGAAGGTAAGGGAAGACTAGAAGCTGAGGAAAGTGGGATAGTAGGCTCAAAACTTGTATCTGTACCTGGAACACAATCTGAGGAAAGTGCGAAGGAAATTTCCGCACAAATGCTACACACAGCAACAGAATCATCATAGGTACAATTACAAGAACCAAGATCAAAATCAGAAAAGTCAGAAGAAAGATCAGAAAAATCAGAAAGTAAATCAGAAATATCTACACTATCTACTGCAGCATCAATGATATCAAGGAGAAAAAAACAGAATGCTCCTCTGCAGGATGTCTCATAGCCTCAAAAATGTTAAACTGAACAATGTCATCACCAAACTCCATAGAAACAGTTCCCGCATGCACATCAATTTTGGTCCTTGCTGTCATCAAGAAAGGTCTCCCTAGGATCAATGTGGGACCATGGCTGGAAGACTCATTCTCCATATCCAAAATGTAAAAATCTGCTGGGAAGATCAGATTATTTACTCGCACCAGCACATCTTCAATAAGTCCAAGTGGAAGCGCAACACTCCTATTGGCTAAGTGGATGACAACACCAGTAGGTTTCATCTCACCAAGGTGTAGTGCTTTGTAAACTGATGTGGGCATGACATTAATGGAGGCTTCAAGATCACACAAGGCATCTGCAAAAGTAATATCTCCAATGGTGCATGGGACAAAGAAAGTGCCAGGATCCTTGCACTTCTGTGGCAGGGTGGACAGTGTGATGGCATCAACAGTTTTACCCTGGATCAGTGCGGAAACATTTCTGCCCATCTTCACTTGTTCATTTCCCTTAAGCTTCCTCTTGTGGGTGCACAAGTCCTTCAAGAACTTTGCATATTTTGGAATTTTTTTGATGGCATCCAAGAGGGGAATGTTAACTTCCACCCTCCTGAAAGTCTCAAGCAGATCAGAATCAAGCTCCACTACTTTCTTTGCAGGAATGGCTCTAGAAGGAAAAGGTAAGGGAATCTGTTTTGGTGCAGAATCTATTTTGGCACCATTATCAGCTTTTTTACTAGCACCAGCATCAATTTTAGCACTAGCATCTGGAAGTTCCATGCCACTCCTCAAGGTAATGGCACTCACATTCTTTCGATTAACAACTGGTTGTGCTGGAAGGTTACCAGAACCTTGCTGCTGCATCTGGTTGACAGTTGTAGCTAACTGTCCAATCTGAGTCTGTAGGTCCTGGATGGTGGCACTGACATTTTGTTGAAACTGGATATTGCTGCTGGCCATTTGCTTCATTAAATCCTCCAAAGAAGGTCCAGAGCTGGCCTGCACAGGTTGTGCAGGTGTAGATGCAGGTGCAGGTGCAGGTTGTTGGAACTGTGGCTGTTGTCTGAAAGGAGGAGGTTGGTATTTGGTGGTGGCAGGCTGGAAGGGCTGTTGTGGAGGTCTAAAGGGCTGCTATTGTTTTGGACCAGGACCATACCTCAAATTTGGATGATCTCTCCAACCAGGATTATAAGTGTTGGAGAAAGGATTATACTGCTGTTAAGGTCTGAATGACTGGCCAGGTTGTATGGCAGAAACTTCAGTAGGTTGTTTTGTCTCTTGGAGAGTAGGGCATGCATCTGTGGGATGATTAAGGGCACAACAGATACCACAGAGCCTTGGTTGATTGGCTGCCATCACATTCTGTTGTTGCCCAATAGCAAGCTACCTCACAAGGGATGTCAACTCAGTCAATTTGTTCTCCAATCTCTGGTTATCAGCAACCATAGAGACAGAAGCTTCATTTGCAGCCATAACCTTAGTTGTTGTAACTCTAGCACCAAATTGTTGATAGTTGGCTACTATGTTAGAAATCAACTGCCTTGCAGCAAGAGGGGTCTTGTCCATCAGAGCGCCTCCACTAGCTGCATCTATCATACTCCTATCCATCAACATCAATCCTTCATAAAAGTATTGAATCAGTAATTGCTCACTGATTTGATGGTGAGGACAGGTAGCACACAGCTTGCTGAATCTTTCCCAATACTCATACAAAGACTCTTTAGGGAACTGCCTTATGCCACAAATTTCCTTTCGGATGGATGCTGTTCTAGAGACAGGGAAGAATTTCTCCAAAAATCTTCTCTTCATGTCAGTCCAAGTGGTGATAGGATCTGGTTGAAGGTACAACCAATCCTTAGCAACACCATCCAGAGAGAAAGGGAAAGCCTTCATCTTAACATAATCCTCATGAACATCATGTGGTCGCATGGTGGAACACACCACATGAAACTCCTTAAGGTATTTATGTGGATCTTCACCAGCAAGTCCATGAAACTTAGGGAACAAATGGATCAGGCCAGATTTCAGCTCATAACTGACCTCAATCTCAGGGTATTGAATACACCAAGGTTGGTAAACAACATCAGGTGTAGCTAACTCCTTAAGAGTTAGGTTGTTATCAGCCATGATATCAAGATGTGAGGAAGTAGAAGGAGTAGAAGCAGATTCAGAATCAAAGTCAGAAGATACTACACTACTGTCTAAAACTACACTATCAAAGTCATCTAACCTAAGGTTATGTCTGTTTAATCTGTGAAATGTCCTATCTATCTCAGGATCAAATGAATGTAATTCACTTGTTGTGGACCTAGTCATACACAATTCAGCTCATAAGGAACAATAAACACAGACAGCACAGAAATATCAAACAGCTATGCTACCAGGACACTACCAACTATATAGGCTGAAATGAAATAGAAGTTGGAAAACTGCCCTAAAAATTTTTGAAAAAATCTAAAAAAAATAACAGTGAATGTCTACAAATCATGATTGATTTTTGTGATTTTTTTGGTGATTTTTAAAAATCATGAAATTTGAAAATCGCCTAAAAAATGGCCTAAACGATGGAATTTGACGATTTGGACCCCTGGTGAACATGTTACTCCATGATAGGTTCAACTTGATGTATGAATTTTCTACACCTTCTAGTAAAATTTCAGCCAATTCTGAGATAGTTTGCTATGAAATTACCAGAATGCCCCTACGACACTTATAAAAACTGGTTCAAAACTCCTACTTAGAGTTCGAATGTGCCAATTTGAACCTACACCCAACCCTTGATGGGTTGCTTTTGTTTAAAATGGGGGATAAACCTTGGGAAACAAATCGCAACTCAAACTGCACAAGCTGGAAAAATTTTGGGACAGCAAAATGACACTACAAAAACAACTACACTACACTACTTTCTCCCTACTACTACTCTGTTTTTTGCTCTGTTTTTTCTCTGTTTTTGATAGCACACATAAACTACATCATCTATACTTCAAAATGCACAGCAGCAACAATGCAAATATGTGACAAAATGCAATTGTGCAACAGAATGTCAATATGCAGTGAATGTATGCAAATATAATTATATATATATATATAACTACTACTATGAACTATTTACAACAAATTAAAGCTATCACACAATGAACCGTGTCCCCGGCAATGGCGCTAATTTTGATATCACGTTGTCGACACACACCAAAACAATTTAACTACGTTAATTCTGCAGCACAGGATTAACCTAGGTCAACTCAGAGACACAATCAATATGTTTCTAGCTTCAATTTACGAATAACAGTGAGGGGGAAATTTTATCAAACAGTTTGTATGCGTAAGTAAAACTTGCAAAAACGTAAACTAAAATTAAAGAGCAACACAGAAACTAACAGAATTCAAAAGAAGTAATGTCAAACAGAATTAAAGCATCAATCCAATTCACCTCACCAAGCAATTCGAATCATCATTGTTCTCAGAAATTTATCCTATTATGAAAGTTCATTCAATCTCATTAGAAACAACTCAATCGACTTAACCCCTAAATTGATTGAAACCACAACCCTAACTGAAATATCATCCAATTAATCTGTGATTAATATTTGAAATTAGGAAATGAATCCATAACCTAATCCATTTTCAATCCTAAACGCATTCATAATCATGAAAATAGAATAGCAATTGAAGAAGAAGATGAACATTCAAATAGAATTCGAAATACCAAACCAGAACTCAAATTCTCCTTGTGCTTGAGTTGGATCCTTGAATTGATTGAGGATTTAGCCTTCCATGATCATCATCAGTGAAAGCCCTATGGAATTATTGCACGAGAATGGAAGAACAGAAAAACGAAAATGAAGAACAATGAAGAACAAGCAAGAACAATTGAGAGAAAATGAAGAATAAGGGTTTGATTCTAAAAACTAAAGGAATGAAAAATAAAAAAAAGTTGTTCATTGAATTATAAAGTGTGCTGCCCAAGTTTCACTAAAGTCACTAATATATGTAGTGTCTGAGTTCTGAAAATAAAATGGGCCACAAACAAGCCCAACAATCTAATTATTTGCTATTTACAACCATGAAAGTCAAATTCGCAGCCCAAAATTACAAGTGCAAAGGTGCTAACTTCAAATCTTAAAATGACCATCTAAATGATAGAATTGACCTCGGGCTATTTTTAGAAAACTTGTAGATCTTTTTGTTATCTTTCCAAGGACTCCTAGAACGCTCAATTCGGAGATTGGTAGCACCCTATAGGTCCTGCACAAGTCAGATACGTCAAGCGAGCAAAAAATTCGAAAATACGCAACAATTAGCAATTAAGGCCACTTACTTGCCGAGGCCAAAAACTGAATTAGAATAGGAAAATAAAGGTCCAAGAGAGGTCAAATAAGCTAAGAAGGATAGAAAAATACTCAACTAAACGCACTCTATCACTCCCTGTTCCCTCGCTTGTAATAACCCGACTATCAGTGCTTCATACTCAGCCTGGTTATTCGATGTTGGGAAATTTAATTGAAGCGATTGCTCAATAGCCACCCCTTCCAGATTTTCAATTATGACCCCGGCTCTGCTTCCCTTCATGTTGGAGGATCCGTCAATGTACAACTTCCAACAGTTCTCCGTATCTCCACTAACCGGGGTTAGCTCCATTATGAAATCTACCAAGGCTTGGGACTTAATACCATGTCAGGCTTCATATTTCAAATTGAACTCGGACAATTGTATCGCCCAGTTTATCATCCTTCCAGCCAAGTCTGACATGTGTATTACTTGCCGAATTAGCTGATTGGTTTAGACAACGATAGTATGGCTTTGGAAGTACGGGTGAAGTTTTTTTGCGGCTACTAGGAGGGCAAAAGCCACCTTCTCCAACTTTTGGTATCATAACTCGGAGTCTCGGAGGGCCCGGATTACAAAATAGACAGGTTTTTGCATTTTGGAGGCTTTCCTTACCAATACTGCACTAACCGCTTCATCTCCCACTGATAAGTACAAAATTAATATCTCTTCGGGCTCTGATTTCAACAACACAGACGGGGAGGCCAAACATCTCTTTACTTCGATGAATGCAGCCTCGCACTCCAAGTTCCACCCAACCACGGCTTCTTTCTTTAGTAGCTTAAAGAAAGGGAGTGCCTTCTCTGCTAATTTCGGAAGGAAACGCGTTAAAGTGGCCAATCTTCCCGTCAGTTGGTGAATCTCCCTCTTATTTGTTGGAAATTGCATGTCCAACACGGCCTTACACTTATCTGGGTTTGCTTCTATTCCTCTATGGGTTAACATGAAACCCAAGAATTTCCCGCCTGAGACTCCAAATGTACATTTAAGCGGATTTAAGCAAATATTATATTCCCTTAATCTATCAAATGTTTCCTCAAAATCTTTTATATGGTCAGCCAGATTGGTCATTTTCACGATCATATCATCAATGTAAACTTTGATATTTCGACCGAGTTGGGGCTCAAAGACCTTATTCATCATCCTCTAATATGTGGCCCTTGCATTCTTCAACCCAAAAGGCATTACATTATAACAATAATTTGCCTTGTCACCTATAAAAGCCGCTTTCTCCTGATCTGTCGGGTAATTGGCTATCTGATTATATCCCTACTAAGTGCCCATAAACGACAGTAACTGGAACCCGGACGAGTTATCCACGAGTTGGTCGATATTTGGCATCGGATAGGCGTCCTTGGGACACACCTTGTTTAAATCAGTGTAATTCGTACATACTCTCCATTTCCCGTTAGATCTCCGGACCATAACTACATTGGATAACCATGTGGTGTGGCCAATGCTTGAGTTCTTTCGGGGCCGAGCTTCCATTTTTTTTGTTGGACCGGCTTAGATTCGAGGTACATGGATAATTTGTGGCAACAAAATGTCAGATCTATGCTCACTATCTCAGATGCTTTCCAAGCGAATACATCCCGTTCCTTCTGAGACATTCCATGAGTTGTATCTTGATGTTTGCCTCCATCATTTTTCCAATCTTAGTGATTTGACACGATTGGTTCCCGATCTGCACTTCTTCCACATCTTCCGTTGATTCTGGTCTCCATTCTTCAAAACTTTCCCTCATGTCGAGCTCAACCATGTTTATTGGTTTTCCCGACTGTCGTTCCGCTATTTCCTGGCATACTTGATCCCCCTGGCGTATCTGGGGTGGTGAAGATGGGTCGCCTTCGCTTTTCCTAACAGTGTTGTAATAACACTGCCGGGATTCTTTTTGGTCCCCGTGGATTGTCACTACGTGATCCTTGTTCCCTACAAATTTTACCTTCTGATGTTTGGTAAACATTAACATATCCCATTTATGTATAGTTGGTCTTCCCAAGATAATATTGTACGGTGAAGGGAAGTCGGCCACAACAAACCTGACTCTCTCCTACTTGAACGCATCTTTGGTTCCTAATGTCATCCACAAATCAATAGAGCCTTTAAGACTAGTATTTCCTCTGTTGAAGCCTTTCAACATTGTCTTACACGGCTTCAAGTCCTCCTCGTCCAAATTCATCTTTTTGAACGCATAAGACGATGTCTGTAGAGCTGCCATTGTCTACAAACATTCTTTTGACTTGGCAATTGGCCAGTGTTCCAGTAATTACTAGGCCATCCTCGTGACCCGACACTACATCTTCCATGTCCTCATTTGTAAAATATAATATAGGAGGTTCCGACTCACCAGCTTTCCCCTTAAACTTTGGCTGCTCTCTTACTGAAAGAATTTCTTTCAAGTACTTTCGTCTCTGATTGGCAATATCTCCTCCTCCTCCCAAGGCTCTGGATATAACATCACATTCAAATTCCAGCTCCTGGAACTCGTCATCATCGTTATGTCTTTTCTTCTTGTCTTCCTTTCCCTTCCCGGGTTGGGCTTCTTCTCCCTTGCGCTTGTTCCTGCGACCCTGGGTCTTTATCACATACTGCCTCAATCTACCTTCTCTGACAAATTTTTCAATAGCATCTCGAAGATCCCAACACTATTATGTGGTGTGTCCTGGTCCATTATGAAATTCACAGAATCGAGATTTATCCACCCTGACCTTGTTGTACAATGGATGAGGATGCTCCACCTTCTCCATGTCTGTCAACGCTACCTCCTTCCAAACTTGTGACCAGGATACATTCAATGGTGTGTATTTTTCATACTTGTTTTCATACTTCCCCGCCCTGAATTTGGACTCTGTATTCCTGCCTTGATTTGGATTTCCTGGGTGTTCTCGACCCCGTGGCAATGGGCTCCTCCTTCTGGGGCTCCTTTCCTTCTCTCTCCCGTTGCATTCGCGATTTCCATCTGCTCCAACTCCAAGTACTTTTTCGACTGGGCTCGAAACTCCATCAATGACTTCACTGGGTCTTTACATAGAGATTTCGCAAATCAGGATGATCCATTTAACCCAGCTAAAATGAGGTAAACATGAACTTGCTCCTCTAATCCTTGTACTTGCAAAGCTGCTTCTTTAAAACGGTCCAAATAACTCTATAATGTTTCTCCGGGTTATTGCCGTATCTTCCCAAGTGCGAACTCGGACTTCGGTTGTTTTTTGCTAGCCACAAAATTCAACAAAAACCTCTAGCCAAAATCTTCAAAGTTACGAATTAACCGTGGAAGCAAGGTATGGAACCATGTCTGGGCGGCTCCAGTCAAAGTAGTGACAAAAATCTGAGAAATTATTGGCTCATCAATTCCTCAAACACACATCTGCATATCGAACTCATCGATGTGCACTTGTGGATCCTGAGTTCCATCATACTTTGACAGAAAGGAACCATCGAAATCATCTAGATATCAGGCATTAATTATCTCGTCAATGAAATGACTATTGTTATGTTGTCCTCTACTGTATTTCCTCCAATATACTCCTCCTTACCTCCTCAGCTGAGATATAGCTTCAACAGCAGGATTTTGGTCTTCCGCCCGGGGCTGGAGTGCTTGCTGCTTCACCCCGGGATTGATTGGTTGATTCAAAACTACCGGTTGTGCATTCTCCATGTTATTATTGTTGTGACGCATCAGGTTGTCGATTTGAAGGTTTACTCGAGATGATCTTCCAATTTCAAATCAGCTAATCAGTTCTTCCGAATTATTGGATAATTCACGGGAATAACCGGAACTTGATGGCCTGGAGACTCGTCTCGTTCCTAGCTGCGTAACCGTTCTGACGTCCGTGGTTCTCGTTATGGTCTGAGGTCTCCACATTCCTGAGACATTGTTCCATGCATTGAATGCATTGTTCCTCCTCACGTCTCCAGTCCTCATTTCGTTCCTCCATCCGGAGCGTGATGTTTCTAATGTCCTCCTGCCTTTGAAGAGCATATCTTTTCTCCATACTCTCAATTCGAGGCAGAATTGAATTGAGAGCGTTGCTCACTAATTGTTCAACCGGTTCCGATTCATGGGCCGCCGTAGCCACTGGATGATGAACCGGGTTCAATTGATGAGCATCACGAATTACTCGTCCCGTTGGAGCAGGAGGCGAGGCTGAGTTTGAAACTGCATCAGTCACGAGCAAATCTTCATGATGAATCGTGTTCTAATTGCCAGGTGGTAATTCTCTTCTTCCCGACGCATCAGAATGTGGTGGTAGAGACTGATTGCTTCTAGTATTAACCATCATGAATCGTGGAATTTGAAATTTACCTTTCCCACAGACGGCGCCAATGTTTTGTTGTTTGTGAACAGAAATGTCCAACAAGGATGTTGGTAATTTAATGTTGAATCAAGTTTTCTCTTAAGGTATTTATATGGAAGAAATACCTTCAGAAGATGATCACTATGCACGAAGCAATACTCAACCAGTGGGGTGAGGTGCGTGCACAGTGTGAATAGAAATGAGGGAGAATGAGAATGTGCACACCTTTTCCTCTACAAGTATCCCTTATTTATATTGCACTTACCTCTTAGTTAGTTATGGATTTTTCCCGATAATCACAGCCAAGATCTTTAACCACTCCATATCACGATCTCTACAGTTGACAAGGTCCACGATCTATTTTCAGTTAGGGTCAATAGTCCACAATTCCTTAATGCGCCTTATCACTAAGTCCATTTATAGAATCCGTGACACATAGTTTCGAGAATACATTTTGCAATAAGCTTGTATCTTAACAAGACACAAGAACATCAGGTTGAGTTTCACCGAATTCACTGTGGATACCAAAATATTTGTGGCTAAATCGTGCCTCGAAGAAAGGAAATTTAGCTCAAGAACATTCAAATATAAAATGTAATCTAATGTAATCTATTCCCTTTTCTAATTTTAGTGTAAGTTATATAAATGTCATACTTGGACCCGAACATTCAGCATATAGGCCTTACACTAGTTGATCCAATAAGAATGAGCTCTTGCTATTTAGACCTCTACTTTTCTAAGTACACTCCTATACCCCTCTTATACCATTTTTCCTAAAAGAAGCACACCCCTTATGCTTTCCAAAAATGTATTTCCAGAGTTACATGTACTTATTCTGGAAATATATCTTCGAAACTATGATTCATAGTTTTAGAGATATACTTTTGGAATATATATATATATATATATATATATATATATTTAATAAAATATAACTTAAGAATTAAGATGGTTGAAAAGAAATTAAAAAAAAGATGATATATATATATATATATATCTTATATTCATGTTTGTTAGTCTTATTTTCATTCTATTATTAGTATTTTTTAAATCCTATCTAAAATTTTATTTTCATCTTATCTTTATTATTCTTTAAGCCCTAAATTTAAACTATATTCACCATATATTCATTATATAATATTGTGTTTTCATCCTATTATTAGTGTTGGACGCGACCAGTCAAGTATAATAACTAACAAAAATGCCAAGGTAAAATATAATTAGGGTATATGATTAAAAATTATCAAACAATTAATAACCTAAGGATTACTTTAAACTTTTTTTGTCACTAAGTATTTTCTAATTATTTTGTTACTTACGGGTTTATTGGATTATGATTTCAAAGGATTTTAAAATACTTTTTTTATATATATAAAATATCTTGATATTCAATCAGGATTTTTAAATAGTATAAATAAGTCTTTTGGTATTCAATTCAAACTTTTAAGATTTTTTAAGACAGACAACAAAATCTGATGGTATTCAATTAGGATTTTTTTATAACTTATAAAAAAATCCTTTGGTATTAAAAAATATACAAATTGCGATGAATTGTCTTTTAAGAAGAATTTAAATGAATTTCATCAAACTTGTATAAAACATCTATCAAACTATCTCACCCAAACCTTTGAAATTTTGTTAGACTTTTTTCTTTCTTTTTATATTAGTTACTAGATTTTTTTTTCTCATTATACATACCATCTTTTCTCTTTAATATTTTTCAAGATGTGTGCGTCATATATATTTCTCCTATTCTTTTTGGAATAAAAAAATGTCAAATATACTTCTCTCTACACTTTCTCCTTTATTTTATAAATTAAATTAATGTTTGTCTTATATGCTAAGACTAACCAAGTTTTCCTTATCCTGAGTGTGTTCATCTCCTGTTTGACGCAATATGTTCATGGCTATCACCCTTAATTTCGTCATCCACAGACTCACTAATTCTCCTACCAACCGTTGACCCTTACTACTCCCTTCTATTATATGTTTATTATTGCATCCCATCTAAACATATTATTGGATTTATCATTAAATAATTGTAGTAATTAAAACAAAATCAGAAAACAACTTATAATTATAAATCTATTGTTAAAAATCTAAAAGTAGGAGTGAGAAGATACTATTGTAAAAAATGTTAGTATCAGAAGACATAAATCTAGAATCAATATAAATATTAAAATATTAAAAAAATTATATTGATTTTACTTTATTTTATCCAAATATCATAATTTCTTATTATTTTTCACTGATTCTTGTAATTTTGAATATGTTTTTAAAAATTAACATAATCCTTTCAAATCTTTTAAATCTATAAAGTTCTTTCAAACCCTTTAAATTTTTATGATATAAATTTATTAAAATCTAAACTATCATAAAAATCTTATAATTTTTTTAATATTTTATATAATTTTTAAAATCCACAGGACCTATTTTATCCTAAAATAATTTTTAAAAATTCACAAGACTTTTTTATCCTAAAACATTTTTTTAAAATTCTAATCTAATTCATCCCTTAAATATTTTGTAATTAGTACCATGAAGTGTGCATTAAGGGAAACATGAAATGAAAGGAATAAAATATTTAGGAAAGTTTGAGCACGGGAACCGCGCACTCGAAACACCGGGGCTGGCGAATTCGCTGCGTCTTGCCCTCGATGCTATACACGTGTACCTGTTCTCCATCCAACGGTCGACGTACGATTTGCATGTTTAACGAGTAGAAATTAAGAACTCACCACGAATCAATTATCATTTATCAATTTCGATTTTTGTCCCTTTGTCGGTGCGTGCCATTGCACCAAATCCGAAGTTGTTATAATAAGCTTCTTCCCAACCCAAACCATTCATGGCACCACCAATTCCCACATTCACAAACTACCCTTCTTTCTTTTCTTTCTCTCTTACAATTTTCTTCATCGTACCCTTTTTCCCACACACAATTTCTCTATTGGCTTCTAGGTCTCCTTTGTCTACCTCTTCTTTTCAAGTTCATGTGATGTGCAACTGTGATCCGTACTAGTGTATCATACAATTCGCAGTCCATTGGTTCCAGTTTTAGAATTCTCAATATGTTAATTTTTAAAGATCTTCACTCTTCATGGTACCTTTTCTTTTTTCTGTTAATGGTTTAGTTTGAATCTAGTTATAGGAAAATATATGTCTTATAATTAATCTTGAGTTTAAATCTTAAATATAAAACTGTGTTAAATACTCGATCCACCGTATATAAAAAATATTATGAGTATTTTATAGAATGTTTGATCAAAATAATAAAATATAACGATGATGTCATCAGTTCGAACTAGATAAAAAATTAATGTATGGAAAACCCTTTTTGATTTGTTTTTCTTTTTGGTTTTGTTTGGTTTTGCAAAGAGTCATAAAAACAAAGTATATATTTATAAAGATTGAAGTTTCTAATCGGCTTCTAAAAGCTATAATGCCCTTGAACTGGAATATATGCTGGGATTATTTGATACACTAGCACGGGTCACTGTTGTAAGTCACGTCAAAAGTATTTGCAGTGCTATCATCAAATGAAGCTTCAGTTTGCAAAATTTTGCAAGAAAAGGAAAGAGAGGCTGTGCACAAGAAGGGGCTACCACATGTACAAAACACAAAGGTTAGTTTTGGGAACATATTTTTGGGTGGTGGTGGTGGTGTATTTGTATACTTTGGGGGCCAAAAACCTATGGAAAAGTTGAAAAGCTACTTTAATTCAAACATAATGTTACTCCTGTCCATGGCAAAAATAGTGTTAATATTTGTTGAGAATTAGCTCCTCAAATGGTGAAACATTTTTGTGAAATGAGTATTGGATGCGTGTCAATTTTGCAACATTCATACATGGAAAGTAACTTATCAGAGTGTTATTTATTAGAGTCACCCTATTCTGGGAGGTGAGTTAATTGGAGTGAAAAAAATGAGATATAAACAAGAGAGAAAAGACCGATAGAGAAAATAAGAAAATAAGGTGGAAGTAAGATGAAAAAAGTGAATGGCTATTTAAGTGAGTGGATATTTATAAATTTTTCTATTTATTATGTGAATAGAGTACTTAGAGGATGGTCGTCTTCGTCACGCATGTATATGATAAAAACTAGAAGTTAAATTATATACCTAATTAGAAAAAAATTCAATAGAATGCATAAAAGTATAAAAGCTTTTTATTCTTCAATCACATTGTAATTAGTTTAAGAGTTTATTTTTATATATTGTCAATATAAAATATTATATTTTAACACCGTTAAAGTTCATTATAAATATAAATTTTAAAATAATTATCACGTTGTAATTATGTTTTAACCTTCCTTATACATCCTTATACATAGACGATAGTCACGATAGATCGGAATGTTCTGTCACTTTAAATCATATCTTATGGGAATCTAACAACTATATTCAATTTTCATGGATAAAAATAAAAATCATTTCTCAGACCCGTTTGCATTATTCTCTCTCTCTCTCTCTCTCTCTAATGACCATCTCAATTCTCAAACTTCAAAAGAAAAGATAAGTACATCGTGTGGACATTATTACTCTTACTCTTAACTCGTTTTCAATTGATATCAAATAAAGAGATTTTTTATGAATATATATTGAATAAAAAGAAATTTAAAAAATATAATGATTCAATTAGATAAATTTTTTTACAACCACTCATAAATATTAAAGAAGTAAATTAAATCAAATTGGTATCAACTTTTCAAAAAGCTGTAAATGTGAAATATTCTAAGAAAAAGTTAAAAAAAATAAAAAATTAATTTATGAAAAAAGTTAAATTATTTTACAATCTTACTTTCATGTTCGATAAATATTTATTAGAAAAATTATCAAACAGTGGACTCCAAGTTGTACCTTAGGGTATAGGTAGGATGACAAGTCTCAACCACCTAATAATATAAGTAACAATAATTTGTTTTTTACTTGTTTAAAAGTCCAAATTTAATACAAACAAATTAATTTTCTTTTATTGAAAGTGTAAAAAATCTAATACTATCAATTAATTGCAAATTACCTCAGATATATGTTTGAAACCTTTGTGACTAATTATAAAATATTTTAAAGAAATTTATTTGTCTCCTTTTATAAGAATTGTTCTTATTAAAATCTGGAAATTTCACGTGTGAGGATGAGTGTGTTCTAAATTTTGCATGCCATACAAGTGAACATCTTTGTTTAGTAGAGGGAAATGCAAAACAAAAGAAAGACACTTCGACGCTTAAGTAAGTACATTAATTATATGAGAATAATCAAATATATGAGAATCTCATATGAATATGCGTGTTGTAACGCCATGAAATTTCAATAACCGAAAATAGATGTTCGATGTATTTCTTAAGTTATTTAACTATTTGATTAGTTTATAATTAGTTGAAATGTTATGTGGATTTTCCATGTGCAATTGATTGGTGTAGATGTCAAGTTACGTGGAGTTTGTTTGAACTGCGTTGAATTGTGTGATTCCGAGTTTGACCCAAAAACCTATTTTAGTAAAATCATCATTATGGATTTTTTAATCGTTGGATCTCCTTCAAATTTTAAAGGTAGCTTCCTAACCCATATATCTAACTTTTTACCGTTGGATTTTCAAAATAATGTCTGGAGAGTGAGAAATTAATTTTTAACTGAAGCAGAAATTTTGAAATTTGGGCAGTTCGTCCAGGCGAGTTTATGAAGGCTTTTTGACTCGTCTGGGCGAGTAAAGTCAGCATTAAATACGTCCAGCATCATATAGATCATAAATATGGAGGATTTTTCCTCCCAAAAGCCTTCCCTAACCTCCCTCCATCATCCTCCACCACTTACAGCCATCGGAGACCACTACGGACCGCCATTGCTTGCCATGAGATCCCGACACGGTGAAGAACCTTTTAATCGAAGTGGAATCTTTGAAACTTTTCTCGAAGTTTTGGTAGAGAACGGAGCTCCCAATCCTCCTTTCTTGGTTTCCTTAAGGTAATCTTAGTTTCTTTTGTCTTCTCCTAGCTAGTTTAAGTTTCTATTAGTATTTCTTGTATTTTGGGTACCGTTGTTGGGAGTTTTACACTTCCTTTGAAAAACCCTTTAAAAATGAGATGTTATAAAAGTCTTCTTTTTATGAAATTGATGTCATTTCTGTGATCCTTATTGAACCCCGGTCACATTGGTGTGATTGGAATTTCAAAAGGATGTCTTTTGATGTAAACTCCCAAAACACCCTTTTAGCCCCTTTTTGAATTTGAGCGGGTATTTGACCCCAAATGTTAATATTGATCTTATATTAGAAATATATATTAAATTGTTTTCAATTTGGTATATAGAGTTCTTCGTTTGGACGAAAACACAAGTATTTAAGGATCTCTAAAACAATACTGTGAGGTTTTAACAGGAGAACTCCTAGTTAGGTAAAGGAAGTTTATTATGTTGGTAATAGTTTAAATACCATAGTTGGGTTCCAGGGAATCCAACTATGAAGATAACTGCCTGTTCGTGCTGTGTCCTGGTTTTCAAGAAAAACTACGTTTTTAACTAATGGGATGCGATGTATTTATGATTGATATGTGTTTGTTCCTGTGTGTGCTCGTTTTCAAGAAAAACTGTGTTTTTAACTAATGGGATGCAATGAATTGGCTTGTTGATGGATAAAACTGTGAATGATATTATTATTGTGATGATTGGATTTTTGGGAAAAGTCTTAATTACAGAGGAGACTCTGCCCAAAATTTTATAATATGTTTTCCTATTTAATTCTTTATTTTTTAATTTTTAAATGAACATAAGAGTGTGTTTTCTATATTGTAGTCCTCCTCTTTAATTTAGAATTTTCCTAAAATACCAGTCTCGTGGTAATATGGATTGTGGATGAATGAGGTGATATTGATATCATTAATAATGTTGAAATGAGATGTTATTGATGTGTTGGTGATGATTGAATGAGATAATGATGATGTGTTTGATAATATACAAATGAAATAATGTTGATGTAGCCGATGATGTTGAAATGAGATGACTTAGATATGTATGATGATGAAATTAGATGATGTGATGTGGATATTGATAATGACATTGATGAGAGATTATGTTGATGTTAATAATGTCATTATGTGATATGGATATATATTGACACTCATGGGGTGCATGACTGGTTACCCTTGCAAGGAAGGATGTGTTACTAGCCAGGTCATGCATTGATGGTGCTCATGGTTGTCATTGTGTGATGTGGATATATACATGGATACCCATGGGGGTTGTCATACCCTAATTCTGTCCGGGTAAAAAATAAAAATGATGAAAAAAAAAGGAAAAAAGGAAAAAAAATAATAACAAGTATTAAAAAAAAAGATAACAAGAAGGAAAAAGACAAGCAACAAAGAGCAAAAAACAAAGGAAAATGGGCCATAAAGCCCATTAGGTCAAGAAACCTACATATAAAACAATAAGGCAACAAAAGAGAATTAATTACAAGAAGGAAATCAGGCACGAATCCCGAGGGCACAAGAGGAGCCAATCAAGGAGTGATTTTTGATCATCTCCAGCAGGCAAGTGGATTTCCTCAAGTAGTCACCCTCCCACATCCCCCTTTTTCCTTTATTTTTGTAACTTCTTCTTTTCTTCTTCTTCTTCTTCTTCTTCTTCTTCTTCTTCTTCTTCTTCTTCTTTTTCTTTTGTTTTTGTTTTCACTCTTTCTTTATGGGCTGTTGATTATTTCGTTCAGAGGAAGGAAATGCTTGTGATTTGTTGTAGATAACTTCTTTGATTTCGCTATGTTTGTGGTTTTTTTCTTTTCTGTTTCTCTTCTATTTCTTTTTTCTTCTTTTTTCGTTCTTTCCTACCACCACCGCGGCTAACCACCGCCCCCTCACTGCCAGCTACACCTTGGTGGCCATCCCACCACCAGCCCCCATCATGGTGGTCTTGGGATGTCACGAATCCATCATGGAAGGGTGGTTTTGAAGCTTTTCGCGTAGCTGCTGTGGAGGAGGTGAAGAAACGGGTTGAACCGGGTCACCCGACCTGGTTCTAACCCTAAAAAAAAGAAAGAAAAACTAATTTACTTTTTGCACCCCCACCCTTAATAAGTACATCCCTTTTAATACTTGGGCCTGGTCAATACAGGTACGAATTTCGTAATGCTTTGTACACCCACTTTTGTATAACTGCACACCCCGTTTCTATTGGGCCTGACCCACTTTCAAATTAAACATGAAATGCTATTTACAGCCACCATTTCATGACAACACCCATTTCCCTAGTGGGCCTTGCCCATTTTATAAAAACATATATTGTTGTTTGCATTCATTCTTTCCATAACTGCACCCCCCTTTTAAGTTGGGCTTGGCCCATTTTGGGGAAGTACATATAATGCTATTTAGACTCCCTATATTCATAAATGCACCCATATCTGTTGGGCATAGCCCATTTGTGTAATTTAATATGCATTGCTGATTCTACCCCCTTTGTACTGTATACACCCCTAATTACTAAATGTACTCCCCACTTCTATTATATCCCTTTCCATTTCCATTTCATTCGTTTGATTACGTATTGCTATGTCAATTATTCACTTATGTTTATTATTCCGCTCTAGTTTTCTTTAGTAAGCGCGTATGTTTTGTGCACTCCATGCTGGGTCTCCGACTTGCTTGGTGGTGTATCAATAACATGTGGATAGATTTTGTGAATATCATGCTGGGTCTCCGACTTGCTTGTTTTCATGGATTTACCACAAATCTAAAGTATTTTCTAAAAGTAGATAAAAATATTCAAATAAATGATCACTCAATTCTCCTTTTTTCTCAAAAATCACATTTTACTTGAGATTGCTTCAAGGTCCAATGCCTTAAGTGATTCTCACCGCTTTTTCTTCAAATTTAATGTCATTTCAAGGTCCGACACCTTAACGACTTTTTTTCACGCAATTAAAATAAATCTTTCAAAAAAATAAAATAAAATGAATCCAACACACAAGCTTTTTTTTATAAAGACTTACGTAAGTTTGATTTCCTCATTGCACTTGGGGATACGTAGGAGCGAGGGCAAACCCCTTGTCGACCTAAAAAACTAAATATATATATAATCTTTTATGTTCTAAAAAAATAAAAATTTGATTTTCTTTTCTAAATAAACAAAAAGAACAAACATAATTCATGTTCTTAAGGGAAGATAAATAATTAAAAAGTCACTTTAATTTTAACACACTCGATTAAAGGTTGTCGTCTTCGTGACGGACGCGTGGGCTAGCACCTTCCCTGTGCGTAAATGACTCCCGAATCCTTTTTCTCTAAAATCGTAGATCATGTCTTATCTTTTGGTTTTTCCGATGTTTTCCTTAAATAAAATGTTGGTGGCGACTCCCCTCTAGTTTTCCCTTTTTTGGGAATTTCTTTATATTCACCATTTTTCATCGCTGTCCCCGTCATGGCCGGATAAGTTGCGACAGATGGCGACTCCACTGGGGAATGGTTAGAGAGTTAAGCCATTTGATCGAGTGTGCATTTTTATTGTGACTTTTTCTTTATTTTTTTCCTTTTTTCTTTTCGTTGTGTTCTTGTTTGTTATTGTTTCACTCCGCTAATGTTCAGTTCGTGGTTTTGCTTCGATCTCATTTTTATTCTTTGTCTTGCTCATGCTTTTATATGTATCCTTTGCTATGTCGTTACGCCTTTGTGGTTAGAAATAAATTACATCATTGAATTCTAAGGTAGACGATATGTGCTATACTTGTTGTATCTGCTTGGGAATTTTCTGATTGTTTTGCAGGTGGGATTGGGTAATTCTTAGGCTGCTCCGTTCACATACGACACATAGACTTTTTGCACACACTTTGAGATATTGGGCCCTATACCCAGGTCTGTGTGAGCCATAGGGAGTGGAGGTCGATCTGTGGTCATGCTAGGTCTCCGACTCGCTTGATGACAGTGAAGCCTCATCTAAAGTTTTCCTCTTTTTGTGGTGCATTGCCGCTGGTAGTCCCTATCACCGCATTGTCATTACATAATAGGACAATATCTCTAGAAGCTGGTGAGGTTACATGAAGCTACCCTTGGAAGTTGTCACTGAATAGTGGACTTTTAGACCTTTTCTGCTAGGTTCCTAAATTAGGGGCACAGAGCAGACTCACCCCACCTTGTTTCCTTGGTCACATCATGCGTCTCTTCATAGCATCGCGATGGACATCATTTCTGCAATCATCATTTGTCATATTCATGCACCGCATAAGTCATTGCATTTTTATACATATTCATATAGCATGTTGTTTGTCCCAACAATTTCATACATTTTTTTGTCATCATTTGCATGCCATGTTCACCATGATGATTCAAACATATATTTGTTCATGTCTTGCATTCTCCTCTGTGTTGCCCAGAGTCACAATGGAGTGCGAAAGCTTGCACCGTATTCTTGGTTACGTTTGTTGAGTACCATGGTCATGTCCATAAACAACCCATGTCGAGGTTATACACTACTTTTTTCTTGAAAGTGATCGAAGACCACATGAGCATGGCACCCAACACGTTTGATAGCAAGAAGGGGTGATTTTTTCGGGCGTCTTGCGTCAATTTCATAAATACATCTCACATGCATAGCATAAGCATATCCCACTCATTCATCATATCTTCTTTATGATAGGTTGTTGAAGTATTGACGATCAAAACTTCCATTCCCGGAACATGGGGTCAAACCCAACACATTCTTATAAGAAAAGGTTTTATCAAGTCAAGGTAAAATGTCTGGAAGTAGATAGCTTGCGAAAGTTGGGGTAGTGGATGGATCAGGTTTTCATAGCCTCTTTGACAACTGCCAGCACATGATTAAGTTAATGACTTAAATAATTGAGAACCGTTGATGTGTCCGTGTTTTATTTCCAGTTGTACTTTGATCTGATAAGATGTAATGAACAATTTTGTTTTCATGAAAATTGTTGATTTGACTTTATGTTCTATCGAGTGTTTTGTGTAAAATTCGCAATACTTCAGCAAGTTATCATTTGCATGCATCCATGTTTATTTGTTTTGTCGCATTGTTATGCATCGCTCATTAAATTCTTTCCTTGAAATCAGAAAAAAAAAATTAACCATTGTGCTAAGAAATAAAGATTGCGCTTTACGGCTCCCATACCAGACGCGTGCCAAGACTACAATAATGAGTGACATAGAACAAGTTCAGGAGCAAATGAAGGCTGATATGGAGGCTAGGAAAGAGCAAATGACAACAATGATGGAAGCGATGATGAGCATGAGGAAGATGATGAAGGTCAATGTTGCCACCACTGTTGCTGCTAGTACCGCTACTGAAAAAGGCCCAATTCATCCGCCCAATTCTAATCAAAAGAGTAGTCCTCATTATGTCCCAGTCCAAAGCAAGACTCAATTTCCACCATATGGTTTGCCTCCTAATTATACACCACCTTTTGCTGTACCCACTCCCGATGAGGATATTAGTAATTCTGCACCCGCACTCACAGAGAATCAACAACCTCAAGTCATGGAGAAACACATGCAGCTCCCCAAGACCACACTTTGCCCGATTTTGGGGTTTATCCAAGATATACTAGTGAAGGGCATGCATTTTCTGGTGTCCCCGTGCCAAATGCTCTAGGACCCCTCAGCATCAACCACCATCACAACCCTTATATTTTGTGATGGGAGGAGAGCCTTCTTGTAAGGACCCTCAATGTGGCACGGTTGGCGACAGATCCGGCGCGGGCAGCGCCGGGATCTCTCAGCAGAAAACCCTGTTAAGGGTGTGGCGCGGATGGCGTCAGACCCACTGGAATGTGGCGCCAGGAGCGTCAAGATGGCGCTGAGAGCGCCAGGTTCTCTGGAAGTTGACGCCTGGGGCGTCAATGTGGCGCCAGGGGCGTTAGATGTTTTCCAGCCAGTGCGAGTTGCGCTAGAGGCAGCGCGGTTGGCGTGAAAAGTGGCTTGGAAAACTCATTTTCTCTGGTTTTCCATGCGGCCAGCGCCACAGGTTCTGGAAGCTGGCGCGGGAGTGGCGCTGGGAGCACCAGACCCACCGCCTTTGCGGCGTGAGTAGCGCCGGAGTTGGCGCGGATCATGCCAGAGCTCGGGCAGGCTGAGTATATAAGGGCTAAAACGCGAAAGCTGAGGGAAAAAATATTTTTCTTCCTCCTCCAGCCCCAAACCTCCATTGATGCTGGTCCCAAGCTTCCTAGGACCTTATTTCTTAGCCCAAACACCTCCCAATGACCTTTGATTGTGAGAGAAACACTTAGAAAGCTTCAATCCTTCATCCTTTCTCTTAAAACCTCTTGTGAGTGAGAGTTTGATTTCCCAAGAGGAAATCTCAGAGAACTTGAGAGTGGCCGAGACCCAAGGCTTGGAACGGACACCAGAGCACGAGGAAGCTGTCCTGAGGCCTTTCTGGTCGCCACTGAGGTAAGGAACTCGAGTTTCCTCTGTTATTTTAGGATTTGGGGTTCCCTGTGAATAGTGACCCATATGAACTGGGGCTAGAATTAGCCCAGGGTCCTGTAGAGAAACTTGCTTAGAGCGAGGTAGTGATGAAGGATTAACTTTCAGTTTTTGATTTAGAGAACTTTGAATCTTGGCTCTGTGGCTTGTATGTGTGGCTTTTGTGATAAGTCACTTGTTGGATTTATGCCATGATAGAGCCTAGGTTAGGTTTGTATTGAGCCTGAGAGGCTAGTTGAATGGTGCCTTGGTTGAGGTTTAGACCGTTTCAGTGGTTATTGAACTATGACGCTGTTGAGAGATTATGCCTTGTAGGTGTTGTGCATTGAGTCTGTGATGATTCAGATTGCTGGTTTTCAGCCTTGGTAGACCTTGTATGGTCTGTGAGAAGCCTAGTGAGGGCTTGACTTGATTGAACCCTAGGATAGGGGAATTCTGTATATGATATGTTCTGTGTTTGAATGCCTATGGATTGGTTTTGATATTAGTATATGCCTTGATTAGGGCATGATATTGAGACTGTTGGTGGCGGGAGCCACAAACCAGGGAAAGAACTGCAGAGTGATACTTTGCCAGGTAAGTTCTGTGTCCCTGGGGATGATTCCCACATGGTTTGCCACACCACACTCCGGGGGAGTGGTGGTCATATTCATGATGCATGCATTTGGTTGTTGCATTTTTATAATGATATGTGTGCGTCAGTGCTGAATGAATGTATGCTGTGATTGTGATAGATCTGTTGGCCAATAGATAAATACAGACATTGAGGGTTCTCTGCCATGTATCTTGGCGTCGAGGGTTCTCTGCCATGTGTATAGAGCAAATAGTTGCTCCATGTTGTTATGAGGGCCAGAGGGCCAGGCAAGTGAGCCAGATTGTGTGTAATTGCCTTATGTGTGCATTTTGGATAGTGGGCCAGGGTGGGGATGATTTCCAAGGACCCTGAGCTTACTGAGATGTGTATCTCACCCCGTGTGGGGATTTATGATTTCAGGTGACTCTTCCGGACGAAGAGAGTAGTCTCAGGGCAGGAGGCCCGAGTAGAGACGTTCCTGCTTGGCTGATAGCAGCAGAGGGAGCTTGAAGGCTCATTTTGTACTATTTATGTTTTGTACCCTTGATAAGGGATGATGTATGTACACTAGAGATTCGTATAGTTCTGTATCCCTCGGTGAGGGCTGCTATTCTTTTGTATCACCACGGTGTGGTGAAGACACTGATGTATATGTCTATGTACAGAACTATTGAGATTATGATATGAGACTTTCCTCCTGAGTTATATTCTTGATGTGTATGTTTATCTGCCTATGTCTATGTTTATGGTGTATGATATGAGAAACTGGATCAGCAGGGGTGTGAAATATATGTCTGATGTGTGAATCCTATGTGATATGTTTATTCCATACATAATGAATCAAGAAAAACGATTCTATGCTTCCGCTACGTTTTAAATTGATGTTTTAAGCGCTAATATGATATTATTAATGATAACGCACCGGAGGCCTACGGGGAGTTACATATAATGGTATCAGAGCGGTTTCTTGATAAGAACATTATGTAAAGAATTTGATTTGGTGCTTGAGTATGGTTGTCTAACATGAGTATTGCATGGGGGTACATTAACTGTGGGCCTGATCAACTCACTGTGTGATGTACATGTGTAGTGCCATGGTGAGACCTAGAAGCACCAGTGGGGCTACCAGTGCCCAGACTGATCCAGTTGCGGCTGCACTAGCCGCTATGCAGCAAGAGTTAGCTGCTAATAGACTGATTCAGGCAGATATGCAGCAGGAGATAGCTGCTAATAAACAGACTCAGGGGGAGATGCAGCGAGAGATGGCTGCAACCCGAGAGGTGAATGAAGCCTTGATGAAGGCTAATCATGATTTGCTAGAGGAGGTGAGAAACCTCAGGAGGAATGATAGAGCATCCTCCACACCTCCTACTCATGATGGCGAGGGTAGTCGCCAACAGACTGGTGGGAGCCACCAAAGAGGGGACCAGATGTCCTAGATAGAGGCTGACAATGATGTAGCAGCCAGAGGGAAAATGTTGATTACCTTCCGGAAGCATGACCCTCCAGTGTTCTTAGGGGGCTATGATCCAGTGGCTGCAGCAAGATGGTTGTAGGCCCTAGAGAAGATTTTTGAGGTGATGGAGTGCCTCGATCACCAGAGGTTGCTATATGCAACCTATATGCTTCAAGGCGAGGCCCATGAGTGGTGGAAGACCACAGTCCAGCTTTTGAGAGGCCTGCTTTTTGGACAGATATTTTCCCAGAGATGCTCGGGAGCAAAAGCAGGCAGAGTTCAATAGTCTCATCCAGGGGACTATGACGGTGGACGAGTATCTGGCCCAGTTTAATGAGTTGGCCCAGTATGCACACTTCAGGAGACCTTTGCCTGAAGTTGAGATTCTAGCAGCTAAGTTCCTGAGGGGACTTAGGGATGACATTCAGGTGCTAGTGGCTGGTCTTGGGTCATGAGATATGGATACCCTGGTGAGACAGAGTCGCCAGGTGGAGGGTATCCTGCAGAGACAGAGAGGCAGACAGCCTGCTCCCTCAGACAGACAAGAGGGGAGAAGGCCCAGCGGTTCTGGCCCACCCGGGAAGGGTAAGGGCAAGATGTTGAGAGTCTCTGCACCCTCTAACAGATTCAATAGGGGTTCAGCTCGAGGAAGACCTATCCCGAAGTGTCCAACCTGTGGAAAGGAGCATTTGGGAGCATGTTCTACAGGCCAGATCATTTGTTTCAGATGTGGCAAGCCATGCCACATATCCAGAGAGTGCCCTCAGACAGAGAGACGGGCACAGGCTGCTTCATTGGAGATGATGGCACCCACAGCAGGATGGGTGTACACAGTGGATGCTAGAGAGGTAGCTAGAGCTCCAGACTTGATCAGAGGTACAGTTCTAATCGATGATTGTGATATTAGAGTGCTGTTTGATTTCGGAGCCACACATTCCTTCATACAGGATGTGGTTGTTGATAGGCTTAGATTGCCTAAGCTCAGTTTTGCCCCTCCGATGGAGGTTATCACAGCATCTAGAGAAAGATGCCAGGTGAGCACATGCTGCAAGGACGTGCAGTTTCTGTATGAGGGCAGAGCCTATGTTATTGATCTGTTCTGTCTAGCTATGCCTACCCTTGAGATGATTTTGGGTATGGACTGGATGACCAAGTATGGTGTGATGCTAGACTGTTGTCAGAAGAGGGTTGTAATACCTTCTGAGGGGACCAGTTCGAGTTCTGCCTCATTCTTATCAATCTTGCAAGCTCGCAAGGCAATCATAGAGGGAGCTCAGGGCTATATCTTCTTGGGTGTGACAGAAGATAAGCCAAGTTTTGATCTGTCTCAGATCCCTGTGGTGAGCGAGTTCATGGATGTGTTTCCTGAGGAGATCACTCAGCTACCACCAGAGAGGGAGATAGAGTTCTCCATTGATCTGGTTCCTGGTGTGGGACTGATTTCTGTGGCACCTTATCGTATGGCTCCTCTGGAGTTGAGGGAGCTGAAGGTGTAGTTGGAGGACCTGTCCAAACAGTTTATCAGACCGAGTGTCTCGCCTTGGGGAGCACCGGTGATCTTTGTGAAGAAGAAGGACGGCAGCATGAGACTGTGTGTGGATTACAGGCAATTGAACAAGGTTACTATGAAGAACAAGTATCCTCTGCCTCGTATTGATCATCTGTTGGATCAGTTGAGGGGAGCCAGAGTGTTCTCCAAGACAGACCTAAGATCCGGATATCATCAGATTCGGATCAAGCCTGCAGACATATCCAAGACAGCCTTCCGGTCTAGGTATGGTCACTTCGAGTATCAGGTCATACCTTTCGGTCTGATGAATGCCCCGGCAGTGTTCATGGATTATATGAACCGGGTATTGAGACCTTTTCTGGATCAGTTTGTGGTGGTGTTCATCGATGACATTCTGATCTATTCCAAGACGGAGGCAGAGCATGCTGAGCACCTCAGGACAGTTCTTCAGATCTTGAGGGACAAACAGCTGTATGCTAAGTTGGCCAAGTGTGAATTCTGGTTGACAGAGGTGAAGTTTCTTGGCCATGTGATCTCAACAGTTGGGGTATCAGTGGATCCCAGCAAGATAGAGGCAGTGATGTCCTGGGAGAGGCCCAAGGACGTGTCTGAGATCCGGAGCTTCCTGGGATTGGCTAGCTACTACAGGAGGTTTATTCAGGGGTTTTCTCAGTTGGTGGTACCTCTGACTCGACTCACACGGAAGGGGGTTCCCTTTGTGTGGACCCATGAGTGCGAGCAGTGTTTTCAGGAGCTGAAGGAACAGTTGACCATAGCTCCAGTGTTGACTTTTCCTGATCCTGAAGGAACTTTTGAGGTGTTTTGTGATGCGTCTAAGCGGGGGCTTGGATGTGTGTTGATGCAGGATCAGAAGGTGGTTGCCTATGCTTCCAGGCAACTGAAACCTCATGAAGAGTCGTATCCTACTCATGACCCGGAGTTGGCAGCTGTGGTGTTTGCTCTGAAGATATGGAGACACTATTTGTATGGTGCCAAGTTGATAGTGTTCAGTGACCACAAGAGTCTCAGATACCTCTTTGATTAGAAAGAGTTGAATATGAGACAAAGGCGTTGGATGGAGTTCCTGAAGGATTATGATTTTGAGCTGAGATACCATCCAGGCAAGGCCAATGTGGTTGCTGATGCTTTGAGCAGGAAGAATGTGACTGCCGCCTGCTTGATGATTTCTGATTGCAAGCTGATAGAGCAATTCAGAGACATGCACCTGACTGTGACAGAAGGTGCTCAGGGCCTTGAGTTGAGCAGGACCAAGGTGGATAATGAGCTGATCAGGAGGATCTGAGAAGCTCTGCAGCAAGATGAGGCTGTGAGGGCCATGATTGGCCAACAGGATGTTTCCTGGGAGGATAACGATTTAGTGATGTACCAAGATCGTATTGTAGTACCTAAGGGCGAGTTGAGAGATGTCGTCCTGTCTGAGGCACATAAGGGCCAATTCAGTATACATCCGGGAGCCACCAAGATGTATCATGACCTGAAGGGGAGTTTCTGGTGGCCAGGGATGAAGAAAGACATAGCCAAGTATGTGGCTAAGTGTCTAGTGTGTCAGAAGGTGAAGATTGAGCATCAAAGACCGTCTGGTCTGCTTCAGCCTTTAGAGATCCCAGAGTGGAAATGGGACAGCATTTCCATGGATTTCGTGGTAGGGTTACCGAGGACTCAGAGTGGATGTGATTCCATCTGGGTAATTGTGGACTGGCTGACCAAGTCTGCTCATTTCTTAACTGTGAGATCTGACTACACTACAGAGAAGTTGGCCCAGCTATATGTCAGGGAGATTGTGAGATTACATGGAGTCCCTGACGGTATCATCAGTGACAGAGATCCGAAGTTCACCTCGAGGTTCTGGAGTGCACTTCAGGATGCTTTTGGGACCCATCTGAGACTCAGCATAACCTACCATCCTCAGACAGATGGTCAGACGGAGAGGACCATCCAGACTCTAGAGGATATGCTGAGAGCTTGTGCCTTGGAGCAAGGTACTAGCTGGGACAGATATCTACCTCTGGTGGAGTTCTCATACAACAACAGTTTTCATGCCAGCTTGGGTATGGCACCATATGAGGCTCTGTATGGCCGAAGGTGCAGAACTCCGGTTTGTTGGACAAAGGTAGGAGAGAAACAGCTTCTTGGACCTGAGATGGTTCAAGAGACTTCTGAGCAGATCAAGATGATTCGAGACAAGTTGATGAAGGCTCAAAGTCGACAAAGGAGCTATTATGATCAGAAGCACAGACCCTTGCAGTTTGAGGAGGGGGATCATGTGTTTCTGAGGCTATCTCCAGTTACGGGTGTAGGACGAGCTTTGGGTGTGAGGAAGCTGAGTCCTAGGTTCATTGGTCCATACCAAATCCTGGAGAGGATAGGACCACTGGCATACAGGCTAGCTTTGCCTCCCCAGTTGTCAGGCTTGCATGATGTGTTCCACGTGTCCCAGTTAAGGAAGTATGCAGCTGATCCCTCACACGTGGTAGAGCCTAACGCAGTTCAGATCAGAGAGAATCTGACGAGTCCTACACGACCCATGAGGATTCTGGACCGGATAGAGAAGCAGATTCGCAACAAGACCATTCCCATCGTCAAGGTATAGTGGGAAGGCAGGACACCTGAAGAAGCAACTTGGGAGTGAGAGCAAGAGCTGCTACAGCTGTATCCCGAGTTGGCTAACAGGTATGTTTCTAAATTTTGCGGACAAAATTCTTAAAAAGGAGGGGTGAATGTAAGGACCCTCAATGTGGCACGGTTGACGACAAATCCCGCGCGGGCAGGGCCGGGATCTCTCAGCAGAAAACCCTGTTATAGGTGTGGCACGGATGGCGCCAGGGCTGGCGCTGGTGGCGCCAGACCCACTGGAATGTGGCGCCAGGAGTGTCAAGATGGTGCTGAGAGCGCCAGGTTCTCTGGAAGCTGACTCCTGGGGCGTCAATGTGGCGCCAGGGGCGCCAGATGTTTTCCAGCCAGCGCGAGTTGCGCCAGAGGCAGCGCGGTTGGCGCTAGAAGTGGCCTGGAAAACTCATTTTCTCTGGTTTTCCACGCAGCCAGCGCCAAGGTTGGCGCGGATAGCACCACAGGTTCTGGAAGCTGGCGCTGGAGGCGCGGGAGTGGCGCTGGGAGCGCCAGACCCACCGCCTTTGCGGCCCGAGTAGCACCGGAGTTGGCGCGGATCGTGCCAGAGCTCGGGCAGGCTGAGTATATAAGGGCTAAAACGCGAAAGCTGAGGGAAAAAAACATTTTTCTTCCTCCTCCAGCCCCAAACCTCCATTGATGCTGGTCCCAAGCTTCCTAGGACCTTATTTCTTAGCCCAAACACCTCCCGATGACCTTTGATTGTGAGAGAAACACTTAGAAAGCTTCAATCCTTCATCCTTTCTCTTAAAACCTCTTGTGAGTGAGAGTTTGATTTCTCAAGAGGAAATCTCAGAGAACTTGAGAGTGGCCGAGACCCAAGGCTTGGAACGGACACCAGAGCACGAGGAAGCTGTCCTGAGGCCTTTCTGGTCGTCACTGAGGTAAGGAACTCGAGTTTCCTCGATTATTTTAGGATTTGGGGTTCCCTGTGAATAGTGACCCATATGAACTGGGGCTAGAATTAGCCCAGGGTCCTGTAGAGAAACTTGCTCAGAGCGAGGTAGTGATGAAGGATTAGCTTTCAGTTTTTGATTTAGAGAACTTTGAATCTTGGCTCTGTGGCTTGTATGTGTGGCTTTTGTGATAAGTCACTTGTTGGATTTATGCCATGATAGAGCCTAGGTTAGGTTTGTATTGAGCCTGAGAGGCTAGTTGAATGGTGCCTTGGTTGAGGTTTAGACCGTTTCAGTGATTATTGAACTATGACGCTGCTGAGAGATTATGCCTTGTAGGTGTTGTGCATTGAGTCTGTGATTACTCAGATGCTGGTTTTCAGCCTTGGTAGACCTTGTATGGTCTGTGAGAAGCCTAGTGAGGGTTTGACTTGATTAAACCCTAGGATAGGGGAATTCTGTATATGATATGTTCTGTGTTTGAATGCCTATGGATTGGTTTTGATATTAGTATATGCCTTGATTAGGGCGTGATATTGAGACTGTTGGTGGCGGGAGCCACAGACCAGGGAAAGAACTGCAGAGTGATACTTTGCCAGGTAAGTTCTGTGTCCCTGGGGATGATTCCCACATGGTTTTCCACACCACACTCCGGGGGAGTGGTGGTCATATTCATGATGCATGCATTTGGTTGTTGCATTTTTATAATGATATGTGTGCGTCAGTGCTGAATGAATGTATGCTGTGATTGTGATAGATCTGTTGGCCAATAGATAAATACAGGCATTGAGGGTTCTCCGCCAGGGTGGGGATGATTTCCCAAGGACCCTGAGCTTACTGAGATGTGTATCTCACCCCGTGTGGGGATTTATGATTTCAGGTAACTTTTCCGGACGAAGAGAGTAGTCTCAGGGCAGGAGGCCCGAGTAGAGACGTTCCTACTTGGCTGATAGCAGCAGAGGAAGCTTGAAGGCTCATTTTGTACTATTTATGTTTTGTACCCTTGATAAGGGATGATGTATGTACACCAGAGATTCGTATAGTTCTGTATACCCTCGGTGAGGGCTGCTATTCTTTTGTATCACCACGGTGTGGTGAAGACACTGATGTATATGTCTATGTACAAAACTATTGAGATTATGATATGAGACTTTCCTCCTGAGTTATATTCTTGATGTGTATGTTTATCTGCCTATGTCTATGTTTATGGTGTATGATATGAGAAACTGGATCAGCAGGGGTGTGAAATATATGTCTGATGTGTGAATCCTATGTGTTATGTTTATTCCATACATAATGAATCAAGAAAAATGATTCTATGCTTCCGCTACGTTTTAAATTGATGTTTTAAGCGCTAATCTGATATTATTAATGATAACGCACCGGAGGCCTACGGGGTGTTACACTTCTGCTGTAGTCAAGAAGGAAAAATTTGATCATATAGAGGAGAGGTTGAGGGCCATTGAAGGAGGAGAAAATTATGGCTTTGTTGACATGTCAGAATTGTGTTTGGTATCCGAGTAGTCATTCCTCCAAAGTTCAAGGTGCCAGACTTTGATAAATACAAGGGGACCACTTGCCCGAAGAACCACCTGAAGATGTATTGTAGGAAGATGGGGGCATATGCGAAGGATGAAAAGCTGCTAATGCATTTCCTTCAGGAAATTTTGACTGGGGCAGCTATTATTTGGTATACTAACATGGAATCCTCTCGGGTCCGCTCCTGGAAGGATCTATTGGATGCCTTCATTAGGCAGTATGAATACAGTTCTTATTGGGCTCCAAATAGAATGCAGCTACAAAACATGTGTAAGAGAGATAATGAATCATTCAAAGCATACGCTCAAAGGTGTAGAGACCTGGCAGCTCAAGTAGTACCCCCCATGGCGGAGAGAGATAATAACCATGATAATGGACACATTGCCAGTGTTCTATTACGAGAAGATGGTAGGTTACATGCCTTCAAGTTCTGCATATTTAGTGTTTCCTGGTGAAAGAATTGAAGTAGGTTGGAGGAAAGGAAAATTTAATCATGTTGCTTCTGCAAACGTTAGTAATAGAGAACTCGAGATGGGTGCCGAGAGGAAGAATGAGGGAGAAGCTCATGCTGTAACTATTGTTCCCACGTGGCCAAAATTTCCACAAGCCCTTTGTAATCCCCTATACCAATATCCTTCCCAGCAATATCACTACTTAGCCAATATCAGCCCTGCCCACTACCCACCACCCTATCAACCAAGAACGCCCAATCAACCACAAAGGCCGCCCCTAAACCTACCACAAAATCCACCTGTTGCACTACCAAGACCTAATGCCAACCAAAACACCAAACAAGGAAGAAATTTCCCAGAAAGGAAGCCAATACAATTCACTCCAATCCCGATGTCATATGCTGACTTACTTCCATATCTGCTCAACAATGCAATGGTAGTAATAAACCCAACAAAGATTCCTCAACCTCCATTCCCTCGAGGATACAACCCGAATGTGACATGTGCTTATCATGGTGGAGTCCTGGGGCATTCCACTGAGCACTGTATGTCTCTAAAACATAAGGTGCAAAGTTTGATTGATGCAGGTTGGCTGAAATTTCAGCAAGATAATCCCAATGTGCAAGCTAACCCACTCACAAACCATGGGAGTTCTTTTGTGAGTGCTATAGAGGATCAAGAGACATAGGAGTTCAAGAGAGAGGAAGGACCTTTTATGGTGAAGAAGACTTTCTCAGGTGGACCACTGATACTCACAAACATGGATGGTGAAAATTTGCCTTCGCCTGTGAATTCTGATGTAATCAAGCGATACTATCTGTGACGCTTGAGGCAATTTGAAGGTTTTCTTTTGGATGTTTCCAGGGACTTATTAGGATTTTCATGTTTATGCTATTATTGTAAACAACAATTGCAACGTTAAATGCCATCATCTCTCATTTTCCTCACGATTATATCTTTGCATTTATTCATCTTTCACTGGAATATGAATACATGTCGCTGGTTTGCTTGCTCATGTGACCTGTGCTCCATAATTGACCTCCAAGTCTGCCCAATCAGAAATTTGCGCGTTCTACACGTTTGGTGGGGGTGCCGTAAGCAATGAGTAAAGTTGAGTAAACATTGATTAACTGTGTTTCAAATCAAATAATAGATACAGGCATGCATGCGACCTCATCTTGTCTTTCTTAAAAGTTTTTTGAATAGTGAGAGTCATTTGACTTAATCTATCAATTGAAAATCTTTAAAATATTTATCACACTTGAAAATTCTCTTTCGACAACCTGCACAATTTCTTTCATTTCTTCTTTTCCTTTCATTTTTTCTTGCTACAAAGGCATGGCAGACGACAATAGTAGATGCCTTTAAACCGTACACCGAGGCAATGACAGACAACACGCATGGGCTCCAAGCGAACCTAGGGGCACATAAGAAGTTCTCACCTGGTAGGCTGAAAACCCGAAAGGGCAGCCTAGGCAGAAGTTAGGGTATGTAAAAAAAAGAAAGAAAGGGAAAATGAAAATGAATAAAAAATAGGAATTAAAGAAAAAACAATCAGTAGTGTGTTTATCAATGACTCTGTCCCAAAATCCAAATTGTAAAAGTCTTCAGTCAAGATTTGAAATGACACATGGCCATGTTTCTTCATCCCAAACACTAATTTATCCTTTGCTACCCACTCCGAGTCAAAGTATAATTGTTTTCTAAAAAAAAAAAAAGAGAAACCCTAGAGTAAAAACCACTGTCAAACTAACAAGAAAAACGATGCAAGCAACATATGCATGAGGTTTACTAAACGCAAGGTTGGGCCCCAAATGATGTTAAAGAAAGAAAATCCGCCAAAGGCGAGTAAAGCAAAAAGAGACAAAAATTCTCCAAATTTCACAATGAAGGCACAAAAGTGCAATGATTGTCAATGCATAAGACAAATGAAGTAAAGCCCAACCCAAAAAGCTTAAATGAATCAAAGCGCTTAAGGTTCTTACTCTATGTAACCCTTAAACACTCTTTGAGCCTCTCTGACCTTTCTTTCATAGCCCTCTTAATCGTGGCCACATTACAAGCCCAATAAAGCTCATGTGGATCAAGGAAAGACTAATTCCGCTTTTCAGTTTGGATTCTGGAATGGAACATGCACACGCTGGTGATTGTTAAAACCAAGGTTCGCACTTGAACATTTGAGAAGAAAGCTCGGTCAAATACGAGCTTGTGGAAGATGCCCGAAGGCAATTGGGGTTCATTCAAGCCAGTCGCTCACACAGAGTCCCGAGGGTTCCTTTCGAATCCAAGGGCAGTCTTTGTTGCTTAAATTCTTTCAGGATCAGCCCATATCATCAAGCTTCAATGGGATCAATGGACTTTTGGCATCCCTCTATGATCTTAAATCAGGAAAGTTTCACTTGGTCATATACCAAAGCGTAAATATCCATTGCCATCTTTCAATGGTCCATGCGGTCAATCCCAAAGCTTGATATTTCCTTGTTGTGCAAAGCAATCAAAGTTAAAAAAAAAAAAAGAAAGAAAGAGGATGAACTCTGGATATTTCAATTGATTGATTAAATGTCAAATGGATCCACTGCCATCTTTCAAAATTGCCAAGCAATTAGATCAAATAGAACATACACTCTGAGGGCTTCTCCGCAGAGATTTGCAAAAGACGGGATGAATTTGCATGAATCATCACATCTTTTAGAAGGAAACAATCAATCTATATTTTTTTTTTAAAAAAAACAAAAACAAAAAAAGAAGAAAAAAAAATAAAGTATAACAAAAGAGAAAGAATGTTATGAGTAGTGCACAATTCAAATCTCATCTCATCCCGGAATGTTGAAGTTTAACATATCTCATTTTCATGAGTCACAAACAGTCACATTACATTTCTGGGTACAAAGCCCACATTCACTGCATTTCAGGGCAAAGCTCGCATTTTTCTCTTTATTCATCATAATGCATTCCAAACTCATATGCTTCATGTCAAACTTTAAGATCCAGTTTGGAATAAGTGACCCTTTCAGAGAGTCAACCTCTCGCTTTCTCACAGGTTTGAGCCTTTAGGTACCACTACCTATTGGCATTTTTTTCAAAGGACTCAACGTCCTCAGCTTTTTACATTCCATATGACTCACTGTCCTCAGTCTTTTACATTTCAAAGGACTCAACGTGCTCAGCTTTTTACATTTCACAGGACTCAATGTCCTCAGTCTTTTACATTTCATAGGACTCAATGTCCTCAGTCTTTTACATTTCAAAGGACTCAATGTCCTCAGTCTTTTACATTTCATAGGACTCAATGTCCTCAGTCTTTTACATTTCAAAGGACTCAATGTCCTCAGTCTTTTACATTTTCATAGGACTCAACGTCCTCAGCCTTTTACATTTCATAGGACTCAACGTCCTCAACTTTTTACATTTTCATAGGACTCAATGTCCTCGCTCTTTTACATTTCATAGGACTCAACGTCCTCAGTCATTTACATTTCATAGGACTCAACGTCCTCAGTCTTTTACATTTCATAGGACTCAACGTCCTCAGTCATTTACATTTTCATATGACTCAACGTCCTCAGTCATTTACATTTTCATAGGACTTAATGTCCTCAGACATTTACATTTCATAGGACTCAACGTCCTCAGTCATTTACATTTCATAGGACTCAACGTCCTCAGTCATCTACATTTTCATAGGACTCAACGTCCTCAGCTTTTTACATTTCATAGGACTCAACGTTCTCAGTCATTTACATTTTCATAGGACTCAACGTCCTCAGCTTTTTACATTTCATAGGACTCAATGTCCTCAGTCATTTACATTTCATAGGGCTCACTGCCCTCCTCTTTTGTTTTGATAAGGCTCAGTGCCCTCCTTTTCTGTTTTGATAGGGCTCAGTGCCCTCCTCTTTTACTTTTGATAAGACTCAGCGTCCTCCGCTTTCATGTTCCATAAGACTGAATGTCCTCTGCATTTTGTTTCACGAGATTCATTTCCATGCTTTGTCACGTTGAACTCAAAGTTCTTCATTCTGTTGATACACAGACCAGATTTCTTCATTCTCGTGGTGTTTTTTTTTAAATGATCACCCGAACAGAATTAGTGTCTTTATCTTTACTTATCTTTTATTTTCAATAAAAGATAAGATGGGCAGCTGTCATACCCTAATTCTATTCGGGTAAAAAATTAAAATGATGAAAAAAAAGGAAAAAAGGAAAAAAAATAATAACAAGTATTAGAAAAAAAAGATAACAAAAAGGAAAAAGACAGCAGTAAAGAGCAAAAAAAAAAAAAAAAGGAAAATGGGCCATAAATCCCATTAGGTCAAGAAACCTACGTATAAAACAATAAGGCAACAAAAGAGAATTAATTACAAGAGGGAAATCAGGCACAAATCCCGAGGGCACAAGAGGAGCCAATCAAGTAGTGATTTTTGATCATCTCCAGCAGGCAAGTGGGTTTCCTCAGGTAGTCACCCTCCCACATCCTCCTTTTTCCTTTATTTTCGTAACTTCTTCTTTTTCTTTTCTTTACTTCTTCTTTTTTTTTTCTTTTGTTTTTGTTTTCACACTTTCTTTATGGGCTGTTGATTATTTCGTTCAGAGGAAGGAAATGCTTGTGATTTGTTGTAGAAAACTTCTTTGATTTTGCTATGTTTATGTTTTTTTCTTTTCTGTTTCTCTTCTATTTCTTTTTTCTTCTTTTATTGTTCCTTTCGACCACCACCGCGGCCAACCACCGCCCCCATCATGGTGGTCTTGGGATGTCATGAATCCACCATCGAAGGGAGGTTTTGAAGCTTTTCGTGCAGCTGCTATGGAGGAGGTGAAGAAACGAGTTGAACCAGGTCACTCGACCTGATTCAAACCCTAAATTTTTTTTTGCTTTTTGCACCTCGCTATTTGATAAGTTCACCCTTTTTTAATTATTGGGCCTAGCCCAATTGTCAAAAAGAAAAAAAAAAACTAATTTACTTTTGCATCCCCACCCTTAATAAGTACATCCCTTTTAGTACTTGGGCCTGTCAATACAGTTACGAATTTCGTAATGCATTGTACACCCACTTTTGTATAAGTGCACACCCCATTTCTGTTGGGCCTGGCCCACTTTCAAATTAAACATGAAATGCTATTGACAACCACCATTTCAGAACATCACCCATTTCCCTAGTGGGTCTTGCCCATTTTGAACAAAACATATATTGCTGTTTGCATTCATTCTTTTCATAACCGCACCCCACTTTTAAGTTGGGCTTGGCCCACTTTGGGGAAGTACATATAATGCTATTTACACCCTCCATATTCATAAATGCACCCATATCTGTTGGGCATAGCCCATTTGTGTAATTTAATATGCATTGCTGATTCTACCCCCTTTGTACTGTATGCACCCCTAATTACTAAATGTACTCCCCACTTCTATTCTATCCCTTTCCATTTCCATTTCATTCATTTGATTACGTATTGCTATGTCAATTATTCGCTTATGTTTATTATTCCGCTCTAGTTTTCTTTAGTAAGCGCGTATGTTTTGTGCTCTCCATGCTGGGTCTCCGACTTGCTTGGTGGTGTATCAATAACATGTGGATAGATTTTCTGAATATCATGCTGGATCTCTGACTTGCTTGATTTCATGGATTTACCACAAATCCAAAGTATTTTCTAAAGTAGATAAAAATATTCAAATAAATGATCACTCAATTCTTCTTTTTTTTTTTTCTCAAAAATCACATTTTACTTGAGATCGCTTCAAGGTCCAATGCCTTAAGCGATTCTCTCCGCTCCCCTTCAAAATTCAATGTCGCTTCAAGGTCAAATGCCTTAAGTGATTCTCACCGCTTTTTCTTCAAATTTAATGTCGTTTCAAGGTCTGACACCTTAACGACTCTTTTTCACGCAATTAAAATAAATCTTTCAAATAAATAAATAAATAAAATCAATCCAAGACACAAGCTTTTTTTTTACAAAGAACTACGTAAGTCTGATTTTCTCATTGCACTTGGGGATACGTAGGAGCGAGGGCAAACCCGTTGTCGACCTAAAAAACTATATATATATATATATAATCTTCTATTTTCTAAAAAATAAAAATTTGATTTTCTTTTCTAAATAAACAAAAATAACAAACATAATTCATGTTCTTAAGGGAAGATAAATAATTAAAAAGTCACTTTAATTTTAACACACTCGACTAAAGGCTGTCGTCTTCGTGACGAACACATGGGTGCTAGCACCTTCCCCGTGCGTAAATGACTCTCGAATCCTTTTTCTCTAAAATCGTAGATCATGTCTTATCATTTGGTTTTTCCGACGTTTTCCTTAAATAAACGTTGGTGGCGACTCCCCTCTAGTTTTCCCTTTTTTCGGAATTTCTTTATATTCACCATTTTTCATCGCTGTCCCCGTCGTGGCTAGATAGGTTGCGACAGGGGTGTATGACTGGTTACCCTTGCGAGGAAGGATGTGTTCCTAGCCAAGTCATACATTGATGGTGCCTATGATTGTATGTTGTGTATGTACACGTGGGATGCAGTGACCGGTTGGTTACCCTTGCGAGGAAGGATGTGCTCCTAGCCACGGTCAGTGCATCCGTGAGCCTATATTGGGGTGTTATGTATGTGGGCGTGTATGACGGGTTACCCTTGCAAGGAAGTATTTGTTCCTAGCCAGGTCATACATTGATGGTGCCTATGGTTGTATGTTGTGTATGTATACGTGGGATGCAATAACCAGTTGGTTACCTTGAGAGGAAGGATGTGTTCCTAGCCACGGTCATTGCATCAGTGAGCCCATGTTGGGGTGGTATGTATGTACATGGGGGGGTGCATGGCGAGTCACCCTTGCGAGGAAGGATTTGTTCCTGGCCGGGTCATGCATTGATGATGCCCATGTGACATACTTCATTTGTTTTACGGAGATAGGATGATTGACTGCAGAGTACAGAGGTACTATGGGGGCACAACTGTTTGGAACTCCTTTAATGAGACCCATGGCTGATCACTAGTAGGGGGGAGCGGCCTGTGCACGACAGAGTTACCCTGACATCCTGTTGCATCATCTTCTTGTGTTGGACTATTTCCGGGATGGTACCACATTGCATGCTGAGAGATGAGTCAGGAGCATGCATCATTTAAGCATTATAGGTTGACTTGTGGAATGCATTTGGATGACTGTCCTTGTTGGCTGCGTGATGAACTGATTGAGTATTGTGATGGTGTTTGTGATGTTTTGGATTGCCTTCTCTAATTGTCGTTATCTATTACTTGTTGGTTGTACATAATAAACTCACCCTTGCATTTGTTGTACCGTGTGGTTGGTACCTGTGATGATCGCGAACCTTCGTTTATGTGAGCAGATGAGCAGTGATGTGTTGCAAACACATCTTAGTTTTAGGCTAGTTTAGGTTATAATTTAGTTAAATGATTAAGAAAATAGATTAGAATAGGATAGTTTAGTATTAAGTTTGATTTAATCTCATTTCATTATCATATGTGTAATTTCAGGTCAAAAAGAGGAGGATTAAGCAAAAAGAAAGAAGAAAACTGAGTTCAAGGTCTCGCGCGGATCGCGCTAGATCCCGCGCGAGTCGCGCCAAGTGAAAAATAACAAGCATCAGATTTGAATAAGCTGCGTGATCAGTGCGGGACTTCACGCCAGTAGCCACGCTAACCGCGTCACTTATTCGAAGCTCCGACGCGGATCGCGCCATACCCGCGCCACCAGCGCCAGAATCCCAGCAGCATCAACCTGTCAGCTCGAAAACTCCACGCTATCAGCGTCGTTCATTCGAACATGCCGCGCGAGTAGCGCCATGACGATTCTGTTTCGTAAATTAAATTATCTGTTTCGAGATTTGACACTGTTTTAGGCTTTGTTACTTTAATTAAATCCTTTTATAAATATAAAGCCTCTGGGACTGAAGAAGACACATTGGAATACCTTGGAGCAGCTTAAGAATCACTGAACATCATTACAAACCTCTGGAATTCAAGAATCAAGGCTAGAGTTTCAGCAGAATTATGAATTATTCAACAGCTTTTGTGTTCTTGAGGCCTATGTCAGGCTAAACTTTGTATTGTGGGAAGGCCATGAACTGATGTGAACCCCTCTGTAACTTAACTGGTATTGAATGAGAATTTCTTGATTGTTTTATTTTACTCTGTTCTTTAATGTTTTATTCTTATTTGGAACTGACCATTCTATTTAGGTATTTAGGGTTAGGATTCGCAATGGGGACGTTGGGGTTCTAATTTCTGACCTTAGTAAAATAACAGTTATTCATTACCTAGGGATAGGGATGCGTGGCTGCAGAATTTATAATATGGTCTTTTAAATGCTTAACTTGATAGATTTCACTAAGGAATTAGGTTTTCAATTCAAGTTAGAGGGTTAATTCACTAAGGGATTAGGGATTAACTAGAGTAGGAAAGATTTATTCTCTGAGCAATCAGAAATAGGCAAACTGTTGATATAGTCTTTTATATGCTTGATAGGAATTGCTAAGGAATTAGGGTTCTTGTTAAAGGGTTAAATTGCTAAGGAATTACGATTTACTAAAATAGGAAAGATATATCATTTGAGTAAGCAAACTTGATAAACCAGTTAAGTGAAAGAGGTAGGAATCAAAGGGGATTGTGCCTAACCACAATTGTTTCTTCCATTGGTAATACTTCGAATTATTTCCTGCATTATTTCCTTTATAGTCTATTTTTACTTTCAAACATTCAACACACAACAACTCTTCACAAATAATTTCTTTTTACTTCCAATTATTTAGACTGAATTTTACTGTGAATTTCACACCAATCCCTGTGGAGAACGATACTCTACTTACCCACTTTATTACTTGAAACAAGCGGTGCACTTGTCGTGTTAGCAACAAGTTTTTGGCACCGTTGCCGGGATTGGTAAACGGATTTTTATAGTAATTTTTAAATCTTGTGATTGGAATTTTTGTTACTAATCGCTTCTCAAGGTTTTATGCGAGGTTCAGTTAGTTCTGATGATTTGCAGTTTGATCCAGAAATAGAAAGAACAATCCGAAGGAGACTAGCTAGACAAAGAAGGAGAGAAGCTGAAAATTTTGACTTTGATTCACTTCCTGAATTAGAGTCTGAAACAGAGATGGCTGAAGAACAACATAATCAGCCAAGACGGAGACCGGAAGATGAACTAATGGAGGATATTCTGGCTCCTATGTTCACAAGACCCAACTTCAGTATTATGAGGCCACCAATACAAGCTAATCATTTCGATATAAACCCTTCATTGATAGCATTGGTGGAGCGCAGTCAGTTTGGAGGAGAGGACTTTGAAGACCCACATGATTTCATTGACAGATTTCTCAAAATTTGTGATACTATCAAATACCAAGGGGTCTCAGATGATGCAGTGAGACTAAGTCTATTTCCTTTTGTTGTTAAGGGAAATGCATTAAGATGGCTGAATATACAAACATCCAATAGCATCTCAACTTGGGAGGACTTAGTTTCAAGGTTTTTTGCAGAATACTTTTCCATGAACAAATATAACCCGTTGGTGAATGAAATCACCAACTTTACTCAGAATGGAAGAGAATCCCTATGTGCTGCTTGGAACAGATTCCAAGAATTGATCAGGAGGTGTCCACAATATGATATGCCTGTAGGTAAGCAGGTACGTATATTCTTTAATGGTATGACTCCTGAAACACGTATGATCGTTAATGTTGTAGCAGGGGGTACTATAAGGTCCAAAACAGCAGCTCAGACATATGAGCTTATCAATTCTTTGGCCCGGAATGAAAATGAAAGCATAACACATCAGCCAAAGAGAGAACCAATCCAGCTGTCCACCAATGATGCAATGCTTGCAGAGCAGAAAATTTTGGCACAACAGCTAGCCAAATTGACTGAAAAGATTGATAGATTACAAGTCTATGCAGCACAAGTGGCAGCCAGCCAACCACATGTAATCTATGAGTATTGCCAAGGTGAGCATGAGTCTAATGTTTGCCCTATTCTTGTTGGAGTTGACCCTGTGCAGGTTAATGGAGTTTGGAATGATCAGAGGCAGCAGCAGCCTTATCAGAGGAACTACAATTTTGCTCCGGGGAACAACTAGCAAAGGAAATTCCAAGGAGGTGGCCTAGACTACAAGTCTAACAACTACTTGCAACCCCCTCCTATTCCCAACAAGGAGACTTCTGAGCTTGAAAAGGTAGTGATGAAGCTGTCAAAAACAACAACAGAATTTATAGCTGAAACAAGAGTTCACAGAACCAACCAAGATGCTTCCATCAGAAATCTGGAAAACCAGATTGGTCAACTTGCAAAACAGTTGGCTGAAAGACCACAAGGCCAGTTCCCAAGTGATACAGTGATAAACCCAAGGGAACATGCCAAGGCTATCACAACCAGAAGTGGTAAAGTGTTGACTACACCAGAAAGGCCTGAAGTGAGTAGAAAGGAAGCTGAGAAGAATTATGCAGCAGTTAAACCATCAAAAGAAAAAGATGCAGAAAATTCAGAAGAGCAGAATTCTGCATCTCAACCAAAGAAGTGGGATTTTTCTCGCTTTGAGAAGCCTCCATATCCAGTGCAGACCAAGCAACAACTTCAGAAGCAGCAATTTGCCAGGTTCTTAGACATGTTTAAGAAGTTACATATTAATATTCCATTTGCTGAGGCATTAGCCAATATGCCTAACTATGCAAAATTCATGAAGGAACTTCTATCTAAGAAACATGAGCTGCAAGATTGTGAAACCATAGCACTTACTGAGGAGTGCAGTGCAATAATTCAGAGGAAACTTCCCCCTAAATTGAAAGATCCTGGAAGTTTTAACATCCCTATAGCTATAGGAAATATAAATGTAGGGAGAGCACTTTGTGACCTAGGGGTGATGTGTTGCAAACACATCTTAGTTTTAGGTTTTAGGAATTAGATTAGTTATAGGCTAGTTTGTCAATTATATTTGATTATAGCTCATTTTATTACCAAGATGTGTTTTCAGGGCCAAAAAGAGGAGATTCAACCATATAAAGAAGAAAACAAGGTTCAAAGTCCTGTGCGGATCGCGCCAGCATCCGCGCGAGTGGTGCCATGATGGAAAATACAGGCATTCAACTCGAAGTAGTCGCGCCAGGATCCACACCAATAGCGTTATCAATTCGTAAGCTCCACGCGAATAGCGCCACATCCCACGCGACCCACGTCAGATGCCTGGATCAGTCTTTCAACTCGTGCTATCCGCACGATTAGCGAGGACACCCGCGCCATTAGCGCCATGAATTCGAACTGCTGGTGCGATCAGCGCCGCAACCCGCACGAGCCGCGCTGCGAAGGCGCTGTTTCCTGATTTAAAAAGATTGAGTTCAAAATTGGACACAGAAAGAGGCTTTGTTACTCTAATTAAATTCATCTATAAAAGAAAGCCTTCTGGACTGAAGAAAGACATTCTCTACATCATCCAACATCATCTCTACACTTCCCTACATCATTCTAAACCCTTGGAAGTCAAGAATCAAGGCTAGGTCACTGCAGAATCATGTTTTATTTGACAGCTTTGGTTTCTTTGAAGCCTATGGCAGGCTAAACTTTGTATTGTGGGAAGGCCATGAACTAATGTAAACTCCTCTGTAACTTGACTGGTATTGAATGAGAATTCTTATTGTTTTATTTTACTCTGTTCTTCATTGTTTTATTCTTATTTAGAATTGGCCATCCTATTTAGGTATTGAGGGTTAGGATTCGCAATGGGGACGTTGGGATTCTAATTTCTGACCTTAGTAAAATAATAGTTATTCATTACCTAGGGATAGGGATGCGTGGCTGCAGAACCTTATAATATAGTCTTTTACATGCTTAACTTGATAGAATTCACCAAGGAATTGGGTTTTTGATTCAGGTTAAAGGGTTAATTCATTAAGGGATTAGGGATTAACTAAAGTAGAAAAGATTTATTCTCTGAGCAATAGGAAATAGAAACCCTCATGATATAGTCTTTTAAATGCTTGACAAGAATTGCTAAGGAATTAGGATTGTTGTTAAAGGGTTAAATTGCTTAGGAAGTAGAATTTACTAAAATAGAAAAGATGTATCATTGAGTGATCAAACTTGATAAACCAATTAAGTGAAAGAGGTAGGGAACATTAGTGATTGTGCCTGACCACAATTGTCTCTTCCATTGGTAGCACTCCGAATTATTTACTGCATTTCTTTTATAGTCTGTTTTTACTTTCAAACACTCAACACACAACAATTCTTCACGAATAATTTCTTTTTGTTTCCAATTGCATTGACTGAATATTACTGTGAATTTCACCCCAATCCTTGTGGAGAACGATACTCTACTTACCCACTTTATTACTTGAAAACGAGCGGTGCACTTGCCGTAGTGTGCGGTTATCGCAACAAGTTTTTGGCGCCCTAGTATAAATCTCATGCCATTATCTATGTGTAAGTCCCTAGGCATATCTGAATTAAAACCTACTAGAGTATCCTTGCAATTAGCAGATAGATCTTTAAGGAAACCCTCAGGGGTGATTGAGGATGTTTTAGTGAAGGTAGAAAAATTCATATTCCCTGCAGATTTTATTGTGTTAGACATGGAGGGAGAAAGTGAAAT
>PYAF01004579.1:274066-299184 GCA_007407185.1 Glycine tomentella | reverse complement strand
TTTGAAATCCAAGAGTGATGCTTTCCATTCTTTTCGAAAATTAGCCAAAGTTATTCAAAATGAAAAAGAGTGTAAAATTGTTTCAATTAGAAGTGATCATGGTGGAGAATTCCAAAATGAAGATTTTGAAAAATTCTGTGAAGAAAATGGAATCAACCACAATTTTTCAGCTCCAAGAACACCTCAACAAAATGGTGTTATGGAGAGGAAAAATAGATCACTTGAGGAAGGTGCTAGGACACTTCTAAATGAAACAAATTTACCCAAGTATTTTTAGGCTGATGTTGTACATACAGTGTGTTATACTTTAAATAGACTTCTCATAAAACCTATTTTGAAGAAAACCCCTTATGAGTTGTATAAAGGAAGAAAGCCCAATGTTTCTCATTTAAGAACCTTTGGCTGTAAATGCTTTATTTTGAACAATGGAAAGGAATCACTTGGGAAGTTTGATGCAAAAGCTGATGAAGCTATCTTCCTTGGATATTAATTACAAAGCAAAGCATATAGAGTCTTCAATAAAAGAACCATGTGCATTAAGGAATCTGTCCATCTAATTTGTGATGAATCTAACTCCTCAAAATAGGAAAAAGCTTGTGATGATGATGCAAAAAATGAAGAGCAGAATATTCAACTGGAAAAGATGTCTATCAATGAGAAAAATGAACCAAGTACTGAAGAAGGTGCATCAACACCAAAACAATTGCCTAAGGAGTGGAGAATCACGAGAGATCTTTCACTAGACAACATTATTGGTGAAGTATCAAAGGGAGTCTCTACTAGATCCTCAATTAGAAATTTGTGTTGTGATATGGCTTTTGTTTCTCAAATTGAACCAAAAGATATCAATCATGCTTTGCAAGATGAACATTGGATGCATGCCATGCATGAAGAATTAAATCAATTTAAAAGAAATGAAGTTTGGGAACTTGTCCCTAAACCTCCATCCATTAAGCCTATTGGTACCAAATGGATTTTTAGAAACAAGCTGGATGAAAATGGAATCATAGTTAGAAACAAAGCTAGATTGGTTGCAAAAGGTTGCAACCAAGAGGAAGGCATTGACTATGAGGAAACTTATGCTCCAGTTGCAAGGTTAGAAGTTATTAGGCTGCTACTTGCTTATGCATGTATCATGGGTTTTAAGCCTTTTCAAATGGATGTGAAAAGTGCATTTTTAAATGGCTATATTGAGGAGGATATTTATGTTAAACAACCTCCAGGATTTTCTGATTTCCAGCATCCAAATCATGTTTTCAAACTTAAGAAAGTCCTCTATGGTCTTAAACAAGCACCTATATCATGGTATGAAAGGTTGAGTAAGTTTTTACTTGATAAATCTTTTATAAGGGGCAATGTTGACAAAACCTTGTTCATTAAGAAGCAAAAGAATGATATCTTGCTAGTTCAAATCTATGTTGATGATATTATTTTTGGTTCAACTAATCCAAAGCTTTGCAAAGAATTTTCTGTAGCTATGCAACAAGAATTTGAGATGTCTATGATGGGAGAGCTAACATTCTTCCTAGGATTACAAGTCAAGCAATTGAAGAATGGAACTTTCCTTAGTCAATCCAAGTATTGCCTTGATTCAGATGAGAAACGAAAGAAAGTAGATGAATCCAAATATAGAGGAATGATTGGATCATTACTCTATCTCACAGCTAGTAGACCGGATATAATGCTAAGTGTTTGTTTATGTGCAAGATATCAAGCAAACCCAAAGGAGTCTCACCTTTCAGCTGTGAAAAGAATCATCAAGTATCTCAACGCAACACCCAAAGTTGGGTTATGGTATCCTAAAGATGCATCTATTAATATAATTGGTTATTCTGATTCAGATTTTGCAGGATGTAAGTTTGATAGAAAAAGCACTAGTGGAACCTGTCATCTCCTTGGAAGTTCACTTATTTCTTGGCACTGCAAGAAGCAAGCTTGTGTAGCTCTTTCCACTGCAGAAGCTGAGTATATATCAGTTGGTAGCTGTTGTGCTCAGAGTATTTGGCTCAAGCAACAACTACAAGACTATGGAGTTGAGCTAAAGGAGATTCCACTGCTGTGTGACAACACAAGTGCCATTAACATTTCTAAGAATCATGTGATGCATTCAAGGACCAAGCATATTGAGATTAGACATCATTTTATTAGAGACCATGTGCAAAAAGGTAAAATCAAGGTAGAATTTATTGATACACATCATCAACTTGCTGATATTTTTACAAAACCTCTGCCCAAGGATAGATTTTACACACTTAGAAACATGCTAGGAATACTTGATGAGAATAACATTATCTAGCCTGTTTTGATTGTGTTTATGTGCTGTTTGAAAGCCAATAAATCTTTGATTGTTTTAGTGCTTGAACCAATTTCGAAAAAGCTGCTAAACTGCTCTGTTTTTTATGAATATTCTGTGGTAATCGATTACACCACAGGTTAATCGATTAATTTCACTAAAACTCAAGCTCAGAAAGGAATCTGCTATCATGTAATCGATTACACTAATATGGTAATCGATTATTCTTCACATTTCCAGAAATCATACACTTTGGGAATAATCGATTACAAAGCGGGATAATCAATTACATATGGCCTGTTACATGACACATGAGTCATTGCTCTGATTTAATCGATTATATACAGAAAGAATCAATTACAAAACTTCTTCAACCTCTAATCACTTGAATTATAATCGATTTCATAACAAAATTAATTGATTATCATGTTTATTAATAGAAAACACATTGAAATGGAATAATCGATTACTTTACGAAATAATCGATTATTCGTGTTGTTGCCTGAACTTTGACTGATTTTATGGATTCACTAAATGGCTAAATCAATGCAAAACTGTTTTCCATGTTATTGAACCGTCCCAATGGCTATTGTATTTAAGAATTATGGACGTTAGGAGCCTAAATCATGCCTATAAATAATGATAAAAAGCCTTAAGGATTTGCATCACAAGCCTTCTCTGCCTTTGGTATCTCTCATGATTTAGAAGATGGATACTATACCTGAGCCTTGTTATAAAAGAGTTAGAACATCTAAAAAGAAGCCTGTGGTATCATTCTTTCAAGAGGACTTTAAGGCTGAGATCATGCTGATGCTTCAAGAAAATTTCAAAGCTAGATATTATGAAGCATTGGATAAAATAAGAGGCTGGATGCTATCCAAACAATCCTGAACAATCTAGTATCTGAAGAAATCCAGGATAGACTAGCATTAGATTTTGGCTGATCTACTGTCTAGGACTAGTTAGATTTAGATTTTGTCTTATCTGCTTTCTAAAACTAGCTAGATTTGGATTTTGCCAGATCTATTTTCTATATGTAATGGATTTTGATTTAGTGTTTGTCTGATCTGCTTTCTAGATTCAAAATTAAGGTTTGTTTGATCTGCTTTCTTATGTAATGAACAAATTATGTTTTGTTTCTATTTCTATTTGTGTTCAATACTTAAAATTTCATTATGAAATTGCCCCATATGCTTTTCTATTTGTTACGCAATGCAATTCATATTTAAAAATCCGCTGTGCTTTTATTGTTTTTTGTCTTTTAACAAGCCAAATAGGGGGAGAATGATTAAGGGGGGAGTAAGTTTAACATCTCTGTTGTAAGTTTAACATCTCTGTTTGCCCTTGTTTTTTGTTCAAAATATTTGGCAAGATTTAAATCGCATATGTGCTGGAATTTAGGGGGAGGTTAAGTGAAAATTGAAACCAATAAATTAATATTGTGCTAATTTGAAATACTCATGGAGAATGCATACTTAAACACTTGGTCTTTGGCAAAGGTTGTTTAAATTTTCAGGTATAAAGGTCATCTATAAAAGCTCTGAAACAACATGGATGTTAATGGAATTTCCCAAAGGAACTGCACTTAATCAAATTAAAGATTTGGCATGTTTAAAGCCAAAAAGGGGAAGATTGTTGATTTCAATTGAAGCCAAGCATCAATGAACAAGATTCAAGCTTCAAGAAGTTTTGAGCTTTCAACATGACCAAAGGCTAAAGAATCATGGGAAGCTTTGAAGAACTAATTTGATTAATTGCAAAAGGGAGTTATGATCTGATAATCCAAGTGTGCATTTCATGTCATTCATTATTCATTCATCTAGGATCGTTAGATTACATGAATTGATCAAAGGCAGCACAGAAAACGTTAAGAATTTTAGGAAAAACAAAGTTTTACTGAAGTAATCGATTACATACTTATTGGAATCGATTATTTTGTTCTTCGTGCCTTTGAAAAACAAATCAAGAACAAGGTAATCGATTACAGATCAAATTAATCGATTACTTAGGCTAAAATATGAAAAATGCATCATTCGGTCTTAATCGATTACAACATTTGGTAATCGATTACAAGCCTGCCTTGAAAAAGCCTGACCTACTAGAGTAATCGATTACATATCGGTTTAATCGATTACATAGTTCAAATCAGAAAATAGGGTCACTCTGGCTTAATCGATTACAACAATTGGTAACCGATTACATAGTACATTTTAGAGAAACAGGTCACTCTGGCTTAATCAATTACGTATCGGAATAATCGATTATTTAGTTCATAGCCAAAATCCAGAAAGCCTCAGGAATATTTTAATCGATTACATCTTGAATTAATCGATTACAAATGGTAAATAATCGATTACAGGAGCGTGTTTAATTGATTATTATCAGTAAAAATTCTGTTATAAAAAGGACTTCTCAGACTGAAGTTCACAGCTTTCACAATTATTGAGTTTTACGAATCCTAAGGCATTCACACACGTTCTGAGCTTTCATTAGTGAATTTTTCTTTGTTCTAAACACATTGACTTCACCAAACTCATATGGGTTGTTGAATCAAGAAAGTGAAGTCTCATCATTCATTCAAGGCATAAGGAAAGGTTTGCATATGTTTGTGTGATCAGTCAATCCACTTGAGTTTCATTCACTTTGCATTCATTCTTGGATTATCAGGTGATATCTTTCCTTGTCATTTGTTGGTGTAAACTATTCTTTGAATTCTTTCAAGTTTTTGTTTATTGTAAAATGGATTTCTTGCAAGTTGATCGAGGTCGTACTCGGCCAAATTAATACAGTTTAAATGTAGTACTAGGAAGTGACTCCTAGGTCGTCTCTCAAGGATCAATTGTCTGCGTTAGGGATCAAAAACGTGTAAAGGGGGGTTTTTGACAGAATGCAAGGAATTCTAAATTAAAACAGAAATACTAATTAATTGCAGCGATTTAAAACAAGTTAGACCTTATAATAGATTGCGCCTCTAATATCCTTGGTTCACGAAAGATAATATGTCCTACTTAATCCTTATCAGTCCAGGTTAATCTACTAAGCGAAGATTAACCTAAAACTTCATTACCCGAATTAAGCAAACGTGAACCTCGTCAGGGCAAGCTCTCAGGATTAAGCAACCTGAGATTACTGAATCAATCAATATCAGAATCATTAAGCATGACTCTAATTCGAAAAATACAGAACAGAAACCCAACAACAAAGAACCAAGCAGAAAACGAATTGCAATTACAGAGAACCTCCATTAAAGGGTTTGCAATCTGTCCTAGGGTCCAACCCTAGGATTTAGCCTTCCATTAATTCGAAATTAACAACAGAAATGTGAATTGAAACGAAACTGAACATTAAACGAAACTAGAAGAGAAACGAAATTCAAATGCAAAAAACGAAATTAAACAAAAACGAAAACAAAAACCTAAAACGAAATTAAACAGAAACGAAAACGAAAACCTAAAATGAAATAGCAGAAAACGAAAACGAGATTGGAACTTTAAACAGAAACGAAATAGCACTAAGATTGAAACGCAACTGTATTCTGAAAATGAAAATCATCAACAGAAATGGAAAACCCTAAACAGAGAGAAAAGCAGAAAACGAAAATAGTCTGTCTGCTCCCCCTCTGCATGGGCACACTATTCGAAATATATAGAGACTGACCTAAATGAAAATGGGCTTTTCCTAACAATTTTGGCCCAAAAAATGAAAATAAAATAAAACAAAAATTCCAAGCTGATGTGGAAAATAATGTTGATGCGACATCCCAATCTTCAAGTCCATGAATTAATTCCAAGCCTATTTAATTATTGATCTGCCTTGAAAATCAAATTGGAATAATTAAACTTAAAATAATCCAAATCAATTAAAATCTGAATTATCGGTCCAATTAAATCCTAAATGAGAAACAATATGGAATATAAACGATTAAACACAAATTAGGGATTAAAATGAGTACAGAAAGATGAGAAAATAAAGGTAAATAATGACTCATCACAAGTGTAGAGATAGTGTTTCTCTAGTTTTTGCTGAGTAGTGTTCTTAGCAAGGGGTTTGGTCTCTAAGAGTCTAATAGGGTTTTAGACTTCTGAACTTTATCTAGGGTTGATAAAAAGAGACTTGTATATTTGCTTGTAAGAATATTTTGCAATAGTGGAACTCTACTTTAGTGTTGAGTAGAAGAAACTGGATGTAGCCTCATAGGTTTTGAGCTGAACCAGTATAAATCATTTGTCTTGATTTATCTTTAACATTCTTGGTTATTCTAGAAATTAATTCTGTTGTGTGAATTTATCTAGGTGGTGTTTCATGTCTTGGGTTGATCATTGGATAAAGTTTATTCAAGTGTTTTTGTGATAAAGATCCAAAGGGCATTAAACTCTGATTTGTTTTTGAAAACTCTGTTTTTCATTGAGAAAATTTTATTTTACCAAGACTAACCAATTCACCCCCCCCCCTCTTGGTTAAGTGTGAAGTGTTCCTTATTTTCCACACTTCTTCTACCACTCCTAGACATGAGCCGCTCTACACAGATTCTCCCACTTATTTGGCCTTCCAGGAGTTTGTCAGGACTAAGCTTGCCCAGCAGACTAGCATGCTTGGAGCCATTTGCAGACACTTGGGCATTCCACCCTCCGAGTACCAGATTCCAGTCCCACCACCAGTAGCACCAGTAGCACCAGCTTCAGACTCTCCTAGACCCTCAGATGCTGCAGCTACAGAGCCATCCACTCAAGAGCCTACATCCACAGATGCTGCAGCGATTGTAGAGAGTAGAGAGGGAGATGAGTGAACATGATTATTTATTTATTTTTCTGTGTTTCTGGTTTTTATGATTTATTTTGGATTAGACATTACATACATTCTGCACCTTTACATTCTGCACATTTATATAGTTGGTACAATTTCTGATTCATATTTTGCAAATAAAAGCTGTTTAGATCAATGTTTCGAGTTGAATGCGATTTTCCAAATAATGCTGAAAATTTTTCCAAATGCACTGTGACCTTATTTGTTGTTGCTGGGGACAGCAACATATAAATCTGGGAATGGTCGTGTATACGCATTATTTCACAAATCACAGTCAAGGAACAAATGACGTCTAACAGAAACAGAATTTTTCAAATTTTTTTTCAAAAATAAGCAGCACATCAGATTTTTCAGAATAAAAAGTGAATGGACATAGTGATGGATAAGATTTCTCTGATGAAAGTTTGATGAAATGAAACATAGCATGAACTGCATGATACATGAATGGAATTATGATTGTTGGTATGTGAAATGCATGTTGAAGTTGAAATGATGCTGGAAATAAAGTCAGCTGAGATTGACTTGAGTTTGAACACCTGTGAGGATTTGAGCCAAACAGCGGTAATGTTTCTTTCCGAGAGACTCCATTTTCATGGTACTGTAGAACTTGAATTGTTTCTCTGGATGCAGGTGTGACTTGATATGATTAAGGCAGATTTTTCTTCTGAAACTAGGGCCAAACTGACTCACCTTCAATTATTTTCCATTTGCGCCTCATTTGAGCCTAAGACTTTCATTTCAAATTACCCAAATCAAAGCCACATCCAATTGACCAACCTCCCTGAGGCTAGAAAAGGTTTGATATAAGTCCATGACAGCAGAAAAATAGGGAATTGTCCATCAAAGTATGAAGGAATACAAGTGAATCCAATTGGTTTTGAAGAGCAGAAATAAACAAGTAGAGTCCAAGTTGGAAAACAATAAGTCCATCAGCTGGAAATTTGAGAAGCTGCAGTAATTGTTTAATTTTGTTTATGTTTACTTTGATTGTTTTATTTAAAAAAAATCCAAAATCAAAAAGAAAATTATTGTTCTATTTTTATTTAGAATAAATTGTTGAATAAAGTACCAGGTTTTGAAAAAGAAGACAAGGAGCATGGATGACCACAAGAATTGGACTAAAGGGACTGGATCTAGCCTCACATTAGCTACTTTTCCATATATTTTCCTACCCTTAGCCCAGCCACGTTACAAGCTTAAAAGACCTTTTGATTAAGTCATGCTTGCAGCTGTTGAGAATATTTTCAAGCTTATGGTAGTCCTGTGACTATGTTGAGTAAAGAGAGTAATCATAGCCTGATACACTTGAGTGAATGAGTGGATTAAACACAACTTTTGTGAGGAATACTCAAGTTGCTCTCATAAAATTGACAGCATTGAAAGTGCCATGGAAAGCTTTGATTTGAATTTGATCATACGCAACATGATGATTCTAGGATTGTAGTTTGTGGTTTAGTTTGATCATTGATTCTTGCTTATTCTTGAAATCTTTCTGTTGCTGAGGACAGCAACTTTCAAATCTGGGAATTGTTTGATGTGTTGCAAACACATCTTAGTTTTAGGCTAGTTTTAAGTTATAATTTAGTTAAATGATTAAGAAAATAGATTAGAATAGGATAGTTTAGTATTAAGTTTGATTTAATCTCATTTCATTATCATATGTGCAATTTCAGGTAAAAAAGAGGAGGATTGAGCAAAAAGAAAGAAGAAAACTGAGTTTAAGGTCTCGCGCGGATCGCGCCAGATCCCGCGCGAGTCGCACCAAGTGAAAAATAACAAGCATCAGATTCGAATAAGCCGCGCGATCAGCGCGGGACTTCGCGCCAGTAGCGCCAGATGCTCGAAGGCCAGCCATTCAACTCAAAGAAGCCACACGACTCACGCCAGGGCCACGCTAACCGTGTCACTTATTCGAAGCTCCGGCGAGGATCGTGCCATACCTGCGCCACCAGCGCCAGAATCCCAGCAGCATCAACCTGTCAGCTCGAAAACTCCACGCTATCAGCGCCGTTCATTCGAACATGCTGCGCGATCAGCGCGGGACTCCGCGCGAGTAGTGCCATGACGATTCTGTTTCCTAAATTAAATAATCTGTTTCGAGATTTGACACTGTTTTAGGCTTTGTTAATTTAATTAAATCCTTTTATAAATATAAAGCCTCTGGGACTGAAGAAGACACATTGGAATACCTTGGAGCAGCTTAAGAATCACTGAACATCATTACAAACCTCTGGAATTCAAGAATAAAGGCTAGGGTTTCAGCAGAATTATGAATTATTCAACAGAGATTTTGTGTTCTTGAGGCCTATGTTAGGCTAAACTTTGTATTGTGGGAAGGCCATGAACTGATGTGAACTCCTCTGTAACTTAACTGGTATTGAATGAGAATTTCTTGATTGTTTTATTTTACTCTGTTCTTCAATGATTTATTCTTATTTGGAATTGGCCATTCTATTTAGGTATTTAGGGTTAGGATTCGCAATGGGGACGTTGGGTTCTAATTTCTGACCTTAGTAAATAACAGTTATTCATTACCTAGGGATAGGGATGCGTGGCTGCAGAATTTATAATATGGTCTTTTAAATGCTTAACTTGATAGATTTCACTAAGGGATTAGGGATTAACTAGAGTAGGAAAGATTTATTCTCTGAGCAATCAGAAATAGGCAAACCGTTGATATAGTCTTTTATATGCTTGATAGGAATTGCTAAGGAATTAGGGTTCTTGTTAAAGGGTTAAATTGCTAAGGAATTAGGATTTACTAAAATAGGAAAGATATATCATTTGAGTAAGCAAACTTAATAAACCAATTAAGTGAAAGAGGTAGGAATCAAAGGGGATTGTGCCTGACCACAATTGTTTCTTCCATTGGTAATACTTCGAATTGTTTCCTGCATTATTTCCTTTATAGTCTGTTTTTACTTTCAAACATTCAACACACAACAACTCTTCACAAATAATTTCTTTTTACTTCCAATTATTTAGACTAAATTTTACTGTGAATTTCACACCAATCCCTGTGGAGAACGATACTCTACTTATCCACTTTATTACTTGAAACGAGCGGTGCACTTGCCGTGTTCGCAACAAGCAGCCTTAGGTGACTCTAGAGGAAGATTCTTTTTAGTTGGAGTCGCCAAGCCAACGTGATGATGTTGGGTTTCTTTTTGGGAAAGAGTTATGTTTTGTTAGCCAATTCTTCCTTAGTTAGTTCTTTGACTTTTTGTTAGATATGTAATTTCAGTTGTATTACATGTGAAACTAAAGGAAGTTTTAACATGTGGATGACATATAGCAATTTAATATATATATATATATATATATATGTACATGTGTTTAATTATGAAATTGTGCTATGTGTGTGATAATTGTATTATCGTGAAAAATTTACCATCATATTCATAATCAATTTAATGAAGTTTTCATTAAAAGTTAATCTTGTATGGTAAGAGTTGATGATACAGTAGCAATGAGGCGGGTCGTTACATTAGTGGTACCAAGGTTGACACATAAGACGGAAATATACACAATCACTATAGTAGGGTGGACACGGAGGATGAACGCATGTACAGTGACCCCACAGTAATGTCCACGTGTAATTTTATCAATTTGAACAGTACATAAGCCCCTCAAGCCTCTGAGCCAATTTATGGGTGAAAGAGGTTGAGTAGGCATTAGTGGTGAATGTCCAGTGTCCAAGTTGTCAAACTGTTCTTTGACAAATAATGAATAAAGTCAAGCTCGAGGAGCCCCCAGAGGGTGGACAAGCAGTGTCCGATGTTCTAGTAAGTCACTTCATGAAAATAATTATGGAGTCATGTCAGACCTCCATACCCAGGAAATGCATCATCTAAATAAATATTGTTGATGTGTCTAGAATGGATGTATCTAGAAAGTCAAGTCTGTCAGGTAAATGAAGCATCCGGGTTGGGCACTTATGCCAAAATCTGACCGTTGCAATGAGTATTGAATGCACGCGTGATGCTTTGCCATTTCCCCATGCGCGTGCTGCCACTCGCCATACTCGTGCATACGTTTCACTCAAACATTAGACACGTACTAGAGTAGTGCGGTAGTGGGTGAGTGGGCATTAATCGTGGTACGGATTGCGAGGGAACATTTTCAAACTCAACCCCAATAACCGTCAGGCCTTGTTTATTGCTTCGTCATTTAAATTGATGAGACTTGCCATCATTTCCACCATACCTCCATTTCTGCCTTTTCTTCTTCCTTGCTTCCCAAAACCTTTCTTGCCTCTCTGTATTTCTTCCGTTTAAGGTAATCTTCCAAAAATGTTTGTCTCCCCCATCTCTAATTCTGCTTTTGATATGGATGGCAGTGGTGACTCGGGAGAGTCAGTGGAGCAGCGCACTATGTGCGAAGTAATCTCCATTGGTGATTCTTCTGACGAGGACTCCCATGGTGGATCCTCTGACGGGTATTTCTCTTCCTGGAGAAGGCTGAGTTCCCGTCAAGCTGGTAGGGGTACTTCTCACCTTCGCCAATAGGCAAGGCCTTCCATTGCCCCTCGGGTCTTCCCCCTTCTTCTATTTCAGGGGAAATGAGACCAACTGGTGCTAGGAGTGCGAGGGCTTCTCCTTATGTGTGTCGCAGTCATAGTACTGGGTCACCAACTTCCATTTCAGCTATTTCTGGCTTGGAATGGGTGAGAGAAAATGTTATGAAGTAGAAGTCTTCTCTCACCTCTCCTATTAGCATTAACAATATGTGTCGTCAGCTTCCGCTGATTGCTATTGAAGATTCCTGTAAGATCATAGTCGAAGCTTGCGGGGATAATGAGTTTCCCTTCATGAGGGCAACACAGTGCATTCCGCCCTTCTTTTTTGTTTATCAGTATCTTTTTGAAGTCCTTGGGCTTCTTCTTCCTTTTTCTCCTTTCCTATGTGCTCTACTGGATTTTCTGAATGTGGCACCCTCCCAACATCATCCCAATAGATAGGCAGTGGTGCGAGCATTTGAAATTTTGTGTTCTTATTTGAACATTCGTCCGAGTGTCCATCTCTTTCTTTTCTTCTTCCAGACCAAACTATCCGAGAAGGTTGGTTTGGTCTCCTTACACAGTGTTTCGAAGAAACTATTTAAGGTTGACACCAACGTCTTTCATCGCTTCAAGGACCAATTTTTCAAGGTCCACGAAAGTGGAATTGCGGCAGATGGATTGTTGTTGATGCGCAACAAGGACGGAAAACCTCGCTTCCCCTTCTATTGGCAAGCTGAGCCTACTAGGTTCAGATCCTTTGATGAGGATTTGCTGACCTTAGTGGAAAGGTTGGATAAAGCAATTTTGGAGTCATTGTCGGCCTCCCTAGAAGCCCGTGCTATCCTGTTGTTGCCTTCGGCTAGTGATTCTTCTGCTGCATTATATGGTATTCAAATTCCCTTATGCCTCCTTTTTCTTGCTTATTAGTGTGTCCCGACTTAACACTTATGTTTTTGTGTTTTCTGTAGGTATTATGGGTAACTTCCCATGGAGGCCACTGGTGAAGAATGTGGGTGGTGGTAATGTTATGCCACCCCTTGTTCCCCCCCTCAGCTGAAGAAGAAGGTCGACCCACTGTCCGGGTTGGCCCTGCAGAGGTTGCTGCTACTTTTCCTGGCCCTTCTCCTTTTGAATCATCAAAGAGGAAGAGAGACGAGGGTGCTGGGACATTTGGTCACAAGAAATCCCGGGCTCCTCATGCTCCTCGTGGCTTGTGTGCTTTGAGAGAAGCTGTTGGGCTCCTACCTAATTTACCAATTTCTCCTCCTTTTGTTCAGGCACCAACTCCAGTGGTGGGCCTTACCGCCATTTCTCCTACTCCACTACCACCTGCTGCTTGTGCCTCTATTTTGATTATTTCTTCAACTCTGCTTTCTACTGCTTCTGCTCCGACTGCTATTGTGCCCCCTGCGGCTTCCATTTCGACTCCACTTGCCACTCGGCCTACTTCTCTAGTCATTACTAATCCCTTTCCTTCTCCGCCTTCTTCGTCTACAATACCACCGCCTAATGCTTGTCCTGTCATTTCCCTTGAATTCATAACCGCTCCAAGGAAAGTTGATTCATTATGGAGTGTAGGACATAAGCTTGAATGAAGGTTGCTGTCTCTTTATGGCGGGAATTTGATTAGGTCCGCTGACACTCAATGCTCACTTGATGCTGCCAAACTCTTTTTCCAGAGAGGACTTGCTATCGTAGAGGAACATGGACAAGCGCATCAAGAAGCTATGAGTCGGGCTGCTTCTATAGAAAAAGAGTTCCTTAAACTGAAGGGTGTCGTTCACAATGCTTGGCGAGGAGAGCTCAAATAGCTCTGTCACTGGCTCTTGTTGAAATGATTAAGTGCAATCGTCAATTTTCTGTCAAGACAGGTGAAGCTTTGTCCAAGATGTTGTGCACCAGGCTTGAAGGTGACGACTTATTTGCTTGGTGCAAGGCAATTGCTGCTGAGAAGGAGGGGCTAGCAACTAAAGTGGCCGAGCTGGAGGTTAAGTTGAGGGATGATGAGGATGGGCTTGCTGCCAAGATGGAGTTAGCTGAAAAGATGGCAAGCCTGAAGGAGAGACTGAAGGAGTCCCAAGTTGAGTTGAAGGGTTTTGAAGCCGAATTAAAGGAATCTCAGCTTAAGCTTGCTGCAGAGGAGTCAGTCGGTTGGGAGCTTGACGAGGAGCTGAAGATGTTCAAGCGAAAAGCAATAGAGCAACATGAGAAATGTTTTCTCAAGGTTGTCGGCCAACCTGGCCTGTTCGCGAAGAACCTTGACTTGAGCTTGTTTGATCCTTACAAGGATGTAATGGATGGCATCTTGGTCGAAGAAGAAGAGCTTGGATCAGCAAAAGAGTTTGCTAGTGATACGACCAATGTTTAGGCTACTTTATTTTATATTTCTTTTGCTTCTTTTATTTTGTCTTGACTTGGGCCGCATAGGCCATAAATTTCGACAATTTTAATGAAATATTTCCTAATTTCTCCACTTTCTCTTTGTCTTCATCTTTTACATACTGTCTTCAATATTGTCTTCTATTTGTGAATGTTTGATGAATGTAAGTCGTCGTACTTGTGTATTTTCATCATAAGTGTTGAGCCACTATAGTTGTAGCATCCCAAATTGCTTGTTGAGGCTTAGAAGCAAATGAATCATCGGGAGTGTGGCTCGGGTTTGTAGTGTCAAGTATGATTCTTGAACTATTGGAATTCTGCTTTTGCAAATGACTATGTGTGTAGCCTTGTGTCGAGGTTCTAACTGAACATACACACCAAGAGCTTGTCTTGGGTTTAATAGTTGTCTTGGACTCCTATTTTTATGAGTTGCTAAATCGATAGCACTGTTTGTTGAAGTTCCAAGTAAATGATAATACCAAGAGAATTGCTTTGGGTTTGAAATGTTAAGGGTGGACCTTGACAGCTTGTTCCTGCAAAACAAGTGATTCTAGGGTCCACTATGTCGGGGTTCCATAGATGTAAGAATACCAAGAATACTTTCTTGGTTTTAGTGTGCCAAGGGGACCTTGGACTTAAATTCACCAAAGATGCTTCCTTGGGTTTTTGTATAGCTCATCTTCCTGTACAAATAGAATTTATGAGCGCCGAAATCCTCAAAATCAAGCTTTAACTACCTTGTGCTTCCGCAGTGGATAACTTGGTGATTATGAGGTTGACCATGGATGGACCTCAAACCTTATTTGAAAGTTATAAGTTACTAAGGGTTTTTGATAACTATGTTGATCAAGGGTAGACCTTGAATTCCATAAACCATCAAGAGCTGGTCTTGAGTTTCATACCAAGAATTCATCTTGGGTTTTAGAGACCAAGGACAGATCTTGGATTTTATGTACCAAGTGTGTATCTTGGGTTATTATGTTCCTGAGAAATTATATTCCTGCAAGGAAGAAGTATAATAATAGTAACATATGTCGAGAATAGACATAGTTATACCTCATATTTGTCAAGGTTGGTACCAGTGGAGTTGTCTGAGATTTACCAGAGTATGATCTTGAATTTGTGAATCCGTAAATTTCCAAGGGTTGGCCTTGGATCCCATATTCATCGAGAATTTACTAGTGACGTGTCCGTCCTGGATTTTTATAAGTCGACCAAGACTTTAGGATTTATAAACCTTGATGGTTTACCGTAGCTTGGGTTTACCAACCTGTAAATAGTGAGGTTGACCAAAGCTTTAGACTTATGAACTTTGACAGTTCGGTGTAGTTTGGAATTACAAACACAAATAATAAAGGTCGACCAAAGCATTAGACTTACGAACCCTGACGGTTCAGCGTAGTTTGGGTTTATGAATTGTAAATAATGAAGGTCGACCAAAGCTTTAGACTTACGAACCCTGACGGTTCCACGTAGTTTGGATTTACGAGCCTGTAAATTACTAAGAGCCTGTCTTGGGTCTTGTAGGGTTGACAAAAACTTTAGTTTTTTACGAACCTAGATGGTTCTACGTAGTTTGGATTTATGAACCTGAATTTAGATAGGTCGACCAAAACTTTAGGATTTATGAACCTTGACGGTTGACCGTAGTTTGGATTTACAATACCTGTTAATTATCAGAGGTTGATCGAAACTTTAGCTTTATGAACCTGGACAGTTCAACGTAGTTCGGATTTACAAATCGTAAATGAAGAATGTCGACCAAAGCTTTAGACTTATGAACCATGACGCTTCAACTTAGTTTGGGTTTACGAACCATAGGCATAGAGGGTCGACCAAAACTTTAGACTTATGAACCATGACAGTTCTGCGTATTTTGGTTTTACGAACTGTAAATAATGTAAGATCGACCAAAGCTTTAGACTTATGAACCCTGATGGTTCCATGTAGTTTAGTTTTATGATGCTATACAGTGCCAAGAACGAAACTTGGACTTTTGTGAGTCAACCAAAGCTTTAGACTTACGAAACCTGACAGTTCCGCGTAGTTTAGAATTACGAACTTGTAATGTGTAAGGTCAACCAAAGCTTTAGACTTAAGAACCCTGACAGTTCCACGTAGTTGGGTTTTATGAACCTTCAGATAGTGAAGGTCGACCAAAACTTTAGACTTATGAACCCTGACGGTTCTACGTAGTTTGAGTTTACGAACCATAAATAATGTAAGGTCGACCAAAGCTTTAGACTTATGAACCCTAATGGTTCCACACAGTTTGGTTTTACAACGTTGTACAATGCCAAGAACGAAACTTGGACTTTTGTGAGTTAACCAAAGCTTTAAACTCACAAACCTTGACGGTTCTGCTTAGTTTGGAATTACGAACTCATAATGTGTAAGGTCGACCAAAGCTTTAGACTTATGAACCTTGACGGTTCCGTGTAGTTTGGTTTTACAAACCTTTAGATAGTGAAGGTCGACCAAAGTTTTAGACTTATGAACCCTGACGGTTCTGCGTAGTTTGGTTTTACGAACCTTTAGATAGTGAAGGTCGACCAAAGCTTTAGACTTATGAACCCTGACGCCTCTACGTAGTTTGATTTTACGAACCATAAATAATGTAATGTCGACCAAAGCTTTAGACTTATGAACCCTAATGGTTCCGCGTAGTTTGGTTTTACGACGTTGTACAGTGCCAAGAACGAAACTTGGACTTTTGTGAGTTAACCAAAGCTTTAGACTTACGAACCCTGACGGTTCCACGTAGTTTGGAATTACGAACTCATAGTGTGTAAGGTCGATCAAAGCTTTAGACTTATGAACCCTGACGGTTTCGCGTAGTTTGGTTTTACAAACCTTTAGATAGTGAAGGTCGACCAAAGCTTTAGACTTATGAACCCTGATGGTTCCGCGTAGTTTGGTTTTACGAACCTTTAGTTAGTGAAGGTCGACCAAAGCTTTAGACTTATGAACCCTGACAGCTCTGCGTAGTTAGGTTTTACGAACCATAAATAATGTAAGGTCGACCAAAGTTTTAAACTTATGAACCCTGATGGTTACATGTAGTTTGATTTTACGTTGTTGTACAATGCCAAGAACGAAACTTGGACTTTTATGAGTCAACCAAAGCTTTAGACTTACGAACCCTGACGGTTTCGCATAGTTTGGAATTACGAACTCATAAATAATGTAAGATCGACCAAAGCTTTAGACTTACGAACCCTAACGGTTCCGCGTAGTTTGGTTTATGAACCTTTAGATAGTGAAGGTCGACCAAAGCTTTAGACTTATGAACCCTGACGGTTCTGCTTAGTTTGGTTTTTCGAACCATAAATAATGTAAGTTCGACCAAAGCTTTAGACTTATGAACCCTGGTGGTTCCGCATAGTTTGGTTTTACAACGTTGTACATATAGAAGGTCGACCAAAGCTTTAGACTTATGAACCTTGACCATTCGGCGTAGTTTGGTTTTACAAACCTTTAGATCATACCAGGATACGTCCGTCCTGGGTTTAATAAAAGTCACCAAATATTACTTTTGGCGAATCGCACCAGCACATGATCCCAGGCTTATGTCAAGGTTGGACCTGGGATAATATTCAGGCGATATTTCCTGAAGAGAAATTATGTTCCTGCAAGGTGGACATAAGTACATATAAAAGAGAGAAAATATGCTTTATTCATATTGAAGTCAGTATACATATTTCCTTCATTAGTCTTCAGATGAGCCTCATTAAAACCTCTCAAGCCAAAAACCCAGTGGGAAAAAAGACTTGGGTAGGAAAAAGAGTACACCATTTGGCCTTCATTTCTTCAACTGTAGTAGAACTTCAAGTGGGTAGCATTTCATGTCCTTGGAATATCTTTACCACTTAGTTCTTGTAATTTGTAGGCGCCATTGTCCAAGTTAGTAACAATTCTGAACGGGCCTTCCCAGTTAGGTCCAAGCTTGCCTGCGCGAAAGTCATTTCTGGTTTCTCCTCAGACATGCCAGACTAGATCACCCGACTGAAAGGTTCGTGATTGAACCTTGGTGTTATATCTCCATGTCATCTGATGTTTCATAGCTTCTTTCCTAATCTGGGCTATATCCCTGACTTCCTTCGCTATTTCTAGCTCAACCAGCATGTTCTCTTCATTACATTGTTCTTGAAACAACATTCTTCTCGCTGATGCTTCCCCTAGTTCCACAAGAATCATGGCATCAGTGCCATAAGTAAGCCGAAAGGGAGTTTCACCCGTGGCTGATTGTGGTGAACAATGATATGCCCACAATATGTTGGGGAGTTCTTCCTTCCAGAGGCCTTTAGACTTGTTGAGTCTAGTTCGTAAGGCTCGAAGGATGACTCGGTTGGCAGCTTCTGCTTGTCCATTTGTCTGAGGATGCTTGACAGAAGTGACCAGGTGCTTGATTCCCAATCGCTTGAGGAGGTCCTCATAGGTCTGTGCTTTGAATTGTGTACCATTGTCAGTAACGATAGCATAAGATAGACCATACCTGCATATAAGATGTTTCCAAGTAAAGGTTTCAACCTCACTGGCAGTAATCTCTCGTAATGGCTTTGCTTCAATCCACTTGGTAAAATAGTAGATAGCCACTAGTAGGAACTAAACCATTCCTAGAGCTTTAGGAAGTGGCCCCAAAATGTCCATCCCCCACATTGCAAAAGGCCATAGGGAAGTATTGGTGTGAAGGTTGTTCGGGGGAGTCCGTGGGATGTCCGCAAACTCCTGACACCTTTTTCACTTTCGAATAAACTCGAAAGTGTCAGTCTTGAGTGTTGGCCAGTAGTATCCTGCCCGGACTATTTTGGTTGCGAGAGATCGTCCTCTTATATGAAGATCGCAAATCCCTTCGTGAAGTTCTCCCATGACATATTCTGCCTGTTGATTGTCCAAACACTTAAGTAGAGGTGCAGTCAGCCTTCTTTTAAACAGTTAGCCATCAAGGATGACATAGTAGCTGGCTTTCCTTCTCAGTCGTTGGGCTTCATTCTCATCTATCGGGAGTGTTCCCTTAGTAAAAAAGTTCTTGTAAGGGGTCATCCAGTTCTGTTCTTCCACATCAATTACCATTACCTCTTGAGTGTCAATGGTAGGTTTCTTGAGTGTGTCCTGAAAAATGGTTTTGAGATGTCCATACTTCTTGGTACTTGCCAGCTTAGAGAGCAGGTTTGCCCTAGTATTACTCTCTCGCGGTATCTGGTACATTTCAAAACACTCGAAACTTTCGATAAGTGTCTTGACCAAATGATAATATTGGAGGTGATGAAGGTCCATGGCAAGCTAAAGGTCTAGAAGGAGAGCTTGAGGCACTTCCTTTGATGAGCTTTAAAAGACCAATGACAAGAGCTAGAATTCAAGTCCTTGAAGACCATATCCAAGCTAACTTGTATCTCTTGGAAAAGCATGAAGAAGCACACCAACTTAGTGCAAACACAAAAGAAGTGTTGTTTGTTTTAATAGATTACCAGATTCCTGTAATCGATTAAAAGCATCTTGAAAAATAGTTTCTGATACCTTTAATCGATTACCAAATGCCTATAATCGATTACATAAGCATCAGGAAATTAAAAAAAAAAGATTTGTCTTTTTTAATCGATTACAAGACATCTGTAATCGATTACATAAGCCTGAAAAGTGTAAATAACTCTGTTTTAATCGATTACAAGTGCGAATTAATCGATTACAATAGCATAAAAACTACATTGCACATGTTGGGCCAACCAAGGGTCAATTTGGAAGAAGCTTGCACTTCAAGCTTCTTTTGGACTTCATTTCAATTTGCATTTTCCTTACATTTAGCTTGTAATTTCGTGGCTTTTATAAGGTGCCAAAACTGATTGTAACTAACTTGGATTCATTAATACAATTCTGAAAATTGTTGAGAGTTTCTCTCTTGTTCTTGTTCAAGAACTTCTTGAGTCTTATCAATGGCTTCCCAATGCTATTGTGGTGATTCTTCCATCTTCCATTTCTGCAATTATAAACCTCTAAACAGACCCATTTCACAAGAAGTGCTGATTGCTTGTGTTTTGAAGTTTACTTGAAGATTGGGTTTCATTGCAAGGTAGATTTAGGAAAACTAATGGCTATGGGTTCAGCTATACATCATAGCTACCTCTTAGCCAAACATCAGGAGGAGTATGAATTCTTTAGTTTGAAACTTGTTGGCGACCTGTCCCCGAATAAGTTGTGAGTCAGAATAACACCTTAGATACTTAGCTCCAACTTCCTTCACGAGCCTAAGTCCTGCAATCAATGCTTCATACTCAGCTTGATTTTGGAGGCTTTGAAACCAAACTTGAGAGCTTGCTCCAATGTGATGTTGCCAGGACCCTCAAGAATAATTCTTGCTCCACTTCCCTGCACGTTGGACACTCCGTCCACATAGAGGTTCCACCAATCTGGGATGGATTTATCGTCCCCTACAAATTCTGCTTGGAAGTCCACCATGAATTGTGTCTTCATGGAACCATGGGGTTCATATCATATGTCAAATTCTGACAACTCCACCGACCATGCTACCATCCTGCCTGCCAACTCTGGTTTCCACAATACCTGCTTAATGGGATAATTAGTTTTTACTATTACCTGGTGACTTTTGGAAGTAAGGTTGGAGGCGTCTAGTTGAGGTGACAAGTGTTAAGGCAATTTTCTCAATCATTTGATATCTCTTCTCAGCATCATGCAACATACAACTGGTAAAATAGATAGGGAGCTTCTTGGACAAGTGTTGAACTAACAGCTTCGTCCGCAACAGAAAGATACACAAGCAAAGGTGCTTCTGGTCTAGGTCGACTCAAGACTGGTGGTGCAACAATAGTCTTCTTAAATGCTTCAAAGGCTTGCTTACAGGCTTCACTCCAGATGAATGGTTCAGTCTTATTGAGTAACCTGTAGAAGGGCTTTGCCTTTTTTGCAAGCTTCAGGAGTAATCGTGTAGAGCCGCCAGTCTTCCATTTAGTCTTTGAACTTCATTGACATTTGTCGGGCTGTGCATCTGCAAGATAGCTGAACATTTGTTTGGGTTGGCTTTGATTCCTCGATTTGTGATCATGAATCCAAGGAACTTTCCACCCCTACCCCGAATGTGCACTTCTCGAGGTTAAGTCGCATATTATATTTCCTCACTTCTCCAAATACCTTCTCCAAATCTGTCGCATGCTGATCTACACTCTGAGACTTGACAACCATGTCATCAACATATACCTCGACATTATGTCCGATCTATTTTCTGAAGACACGGTCCATAAGTCATTGATATGTGGCCCCCGCATTTTTGAGGCCAAAAGGCATGACTCTGTAGTAATAAATGTTGTTTCTCCTCATCTGGGAAATGCATCCTGATCTGATTGTACCCGGAGTACGCATCCAAGAAACTCAGGATTTGGAACCCGGACGCACCATCGACCAATCTGTCAATGCTGGGCAATGGATATGCATCCTTTGGGCATGCCTTGTTAAGATCAATAAAGTTTGTGCACATGCACCACTTGCCACTGGCCTTTTTAACCATGACCACATTAGCAAGCCAAGTTGAATATCTAACTTCTCTGATAAAATTGGTCTTAAGTAATTTGTCTACCTCCTCCTTCACTGCCCTTCATCTTTCTTCACCCATATTTCGCTTCTTCTGAGCTACTGGTTTAGTTTGCAAACATATTGCCAACTTGTGGCATATGATACTGGATTAATACCTGGAATGTCAGATGACTACCAAGCAAATAAGTTTGCATTCTTAAGAATAATGTCAGCTATATGTCTATATTCGTGACTAGTAAGGTCCTTGCTGAGCTGTGTACACTGCCCATGTTTAGATTCGAGTTGAAGTTTGACAAGTTCTTCAATCAGTTTCAGTCCTTTGTCAACATGGTCGTCATGTGGATTCACATTGAAGGTATCATCATGATGAGTTGTATAAATAGCCAGGGTGTATGAAGTGGACCCTTTGTCAATGTTCATCACCTGACTAGTACCCCCCGAAGTGCGATTGTGTCTGCTCGATTCTCTGTTAGGAGGATACAGTGTGCCACTTTCAAGCTTTCTACGTAACACTATCGGGCTTGCTTTTGATATGCTTTTATTATGACAATCTCTCCTATCATAGTAGGAAACTTCATCTTCAAGTAGGGTGTAGAGATAATAGCCCCAAGTTCATTCAAAGTTTTCCTACTTGGGATCAATTTTGCGAAAAGGTGGAGAGATTGATGAGGATGTAAATCATAGAATCAGAACAGGATGGATGAAATGACAGAGTGCATCTAGGTTTTAGTGTGACCGCAAAATTTCCCTTATGCTAAAAGGAAAATTCTATAGAACCATTGTAAGACCTGCAATGTTATATGGAGCTGAATGTTGACCAGCACATAGGCAACATGAGCATAAAATAGGGGAGCAGAAATGAGGATGCTAGGGTGAATGTGTGGTTATACAAAGATAAATAAAATAAGAAATGAAGATATTCTACGAAAGGTAGTAGTAGTATCAGTTAGTGAAAAGATGAGGGAGCATAGATTGAGGTGGTTTGGACACGTAATGAGACAATCCCTGGATGCTCCGGTAAGAACAAGAGTTTGTTACCAAGAGCTCGTCACAAAAAGAGGTAGAGGTAGACCGGAACTTAATTGGGGAAAGGTAATTAAACAAGACTTAATGAAGTAAGATATAGATTGACAGAAGATGTCTCTTATGACGGAATGGAGAAAAATTATAAGCTTGGTGGAGGATTACACCCGTTATTATCTCTATGTTCCAAACGATCCCTTTTAGTTCTTTTCTTCTTCATTTTTTCCTTCCTTCTTTCGTCCTTCTTTTCTTTTATCTAATTTTTTTTTTGTTATTTCCCTTTTTTTCTCCTCTCCTTTTTTTTTTCAACTTTCTTGTATCTATCATTGAATTCATCTACCCCCAACATCAATTAATTTGGGTTAAAGGTGTTGTTGATGTTGATGTAATTTAATTATTCTTTCTTCAAACATTAATGAAAAATAATTAATTAAATAAAGAGATAATTTTGAAATGATAATATAAATAATTAATAGATTTAATGTGATTCATTACTTTTCTTAATAAGCATGAATTAATTGAAATGATCTTATAATTAGGGATAAAGAAAATAATTATTATACTCTTTCTCTCTTTTCCAAAATAATGATCTTTTTAACTTTTTGTTTTTGCTTCAAAATAATAATCTTTTTAGTTTTTTAAACTATTTTTGTCAACAATACTCCTATATATAATTAAGAAGAATAATTAATACTTGCATAAAAAACGAGACATTTGTCATAAAAATAAATTGGTGAATAATATAATGTATTGTTATTAGTGGTTAGTGAGATAATTTATGATTAAAATAATTGAAAAATTAAGAATATTATAGTCTAAATTTGTATAAATTGAATATTCTTAACAAGTGTGACACAACTTTAAAAACCATTGTTTTGGAAGAGAGTAGATTAAAATAGTTGTTTTTATTTACACTATAAATATATTTTAAATATTCTAGAAATACATGTCTCTCTAATTAAGCAGCATATTTGGTTGGGTAGTATGATTCGTAGTTCGTCAAGGTGTTCATTCGAAAATGAAGAATGTGACCTTTGACCACTTCAAACGGTTGCAAGCGTTGGCTCATAAGAAAAGTGAGCGGGAGATGGAGACAATGATTGCATTAACTCATTAACAATAAGTTAAATAATTATTTTCATTTTTAAATGTATAAAATATTAATAAATTTATTTTTAAAAGATAAAAATTTAAATTTTAGTTTCAAAAGTAAAAAAGGTGTGACAAATTTATCGATTTATTAACTTTTATTATTTAATAAAAGAGTCTATATGACACATTCAGGGACAAATTTGTCAGTGTTTTACATATTCAGAGACAAAAATGACTATTTATCAAAAATATAATTTAATCTTCGTCTTTCTCCATTTTTTTTAATCATTCCAAGTATAACATTACAATAAAGACTTAGAAAAATAAGAAAATAAGCATAAGTTAGAACAAACATAATAATAAATATAATATTGATTAATAAACATAATCTATCTATTGTTATGAAATTTCTAATGTGATAGTACTTTACCAAAATATGAGAGTCAAACAAAAATACATAGTTATGAAGTTAATTCTTACAAAAACTGAGACTCAACTTGATTTTGTTACTATCTAATGTTGTCACCATAAAAATTTCAGAACAATAAACAAATTATACTTCTTAATCAATATTATGCTTATTATTATGTTTGTTTTAATTTATGCTTGTTTTCTATTCTTTTAAGTACTTATTGTAATATTATGCTCACAATCATTAAAAAAAAAGGAGGAAGATGAAAATTAAATTATATTTTGAATAAATTACCATTTTCGTCCCTGAATATGTAAAGCGCTAACAAATTCATCATTGAATATATCACGTAGACTCTTTTATTAATAATAATATATAAAAATTAACAAATAGATAAATTTATCACACTTTTTACTTTTGAAAAGAAATTTATTAATATTTTAAATATTTAGAAATGAAAATAATTATTTATCATTAAAAATATCATATATAAGATTATACTCCCGACTCTCACGCCTCTATAGTTTATTAATATTCTTTTTTTACTTCTGTCCTTAGTACCTATTTTTGCAGCTGGATCATTATTGCAATTTACGGAACACCTTGAATTATAAATATTCTTCACGTTTCATTTGATGGTTAGAGACAAATTGAAAGTTAATCTATGATAATTTTAAGGATTTTCTATGGAAAAAAATAAAACCTATATTATTCATACTATGTGAAAGTAGTAATATAATTTTATAAAGTTATTCAGTGTAAATATTACATGACAACATAAGTTAGATGAAGTAATAAAATCCTCTTTCCCAATTGCAACTACAATTATTTGTAAATTAACATTGGATTAATATTTAGGTTTATACAACCTAATTGAATTTTGTTATTTTATCATGAAATTATTTTATTTTCAAATTATAAACATGGTATAATAAAACCTTTTAAAAAAAATTTTATCATGTAAGTATTAAATCTACAACATTATATGAAATTAAACACTCCAATAATATAAATATCTACATCACTCCTTTTATTTTTATCTATTTTTTTATACACACATCAGTTATCTTACT
>PYAF01004579.1:260806-270915 GCA_007407185.1 Glycine tomentella | reverse complement strand
ATTTAATAGGTACTACCTATACCAACAAGGTGCATCTACTTTTCGGTAGCCCATAACATAAGAACTCCACAGTTAAGCGTGCTTGACTTGGAGCAATCTTGGGATGGGTGACCTCCTGGGAAGTTTCTCAGGAAGTGTGTGAGTGAGGACAAAGCACATTGAAAAGTCTTGTGTTGGTATGTAGGGACAGTCGTTGATCCTGCAAGTGGCCGGGCGTTACATTAGGGAACTCAAAGAAGCAGTGTCCAAGTGATGAAGTTAGGGTTGTTATTTTGGATAAGTTGACATCAAAAGCTGCTGGGGTCCCTAGCACTGTGACTGGAGTAGACAAAGAGATGTCGACATATGGCCCTTGGATGTTGCTGAAATGTCAAAAGAAGAAAAGGACACTCGTTGTTGTGTTGTTGTAAAGGTGTCAGAGTAGGTGGTCGAGGTTGAAACTGTTGGAGTGGTGGTCGTGGAATAGCAGGGGAATCCAAGCAATAAGGTTGTGACACATTAAGGCCCTGTCCCTGAAGAGCAAACATCCAAGCAGCTAAAGGACCTCATAGGAGGATAGGTGGCGGGGTCAAACAAGGCTACATTCAAAAAACAATGGTTAGCAATGGTATAGGGGGTAAAAATCCCTAAAAGCAACCAATAAGTAAAAAAAGTGGGCTTGTCATTGAGAAAGTGCAAGGAAAAAACATAATGTAATGAATTTAAATAGAAGAAAAGAGGGTGAAGTGTCCTCTTCTAGTGGACCACCCCTAGCATAAATGGCCCAAATTCTAGTGGAGCACAAGATGCCCCGCTTGGATAATCCTAATGAAGAAGAGGAGAAGGGGCTACGAGACCAATTTATTCTCCAATGTATAAGAAAGATGGGGAAGGACGAGGTCACCTTGTCTGCTAGTTTGAACTTTTACCATATGACCCTTAATAAGAGCCTGACTGTGGATACGAGCTCTCCTAAGATTGAGGCCCATCAACCCATTTTAGGTGTTGTTGAGGTTAGGCAACCTAAACCTTATCCTACTAGGCCAGATGCTATGTCTAAAGATAATGAATCCTCATGTTTCCCAACAAACAAATGTTTCATCATGAATGCTCTCATTTGGAATAGTAGGGGTTCAGGGAGTAAGAGTCTAGCCCATCTCTTAAAGAGTTTGGCTGCCCAATATTTATCTAGTCTAGTCATCCTTGTGAAGACCCATGATAAGTTGGTGAGAGCTCCAGTTGGCTAAGAAATGCAACTTTGATGGTGTTCTTAGTGTTGATGCCTCTGCTTAAACAGGTGGTATCTGGTGTTTTTGGAAGTCTAACTGTGGAAGGTGGAGCATCTAGTGGACACTACTCAAACTTTGCATCTTAAGGTTGTTTATAAGAGGAGGGCTCGTGGTTGTTGATGGCGGTTTATGGCAGGCCTCAGGTTTATATTCGTAGGGAGTTTTGGGAAGATATGACTTGTTTGGCGACTATGGTGGATGGGTCATGGGCCTTGGCTGGAGATTCCAATTATTTCTTGCACCCTCATGAGAAGCAGAGGGGATTGGAGGAGGTCCTTGCGAGTGATAAACGACTTTTCTCTCTACGATTTAGGGCTGCTAGTTGTTGGATGCGAGCTTTCAAGGGAGCTTGTTTACTTGGAGGCATGAGGGAGTGCAAGAGAAATTAGATAGAGTCCTAATCAATTAGGATAAGAGGATTCAATTCTCAAAAGCTATTGTGTGTTATCTTCCGCCTTTTTTGTTTGACCATTGTCCTATGTTGATCAAATCCAAATCCTCCTTAATCTAGAATAGAGCTCGAAGACCATTCAGGTTTGATGTGAAGTCTTTGGGCATATTGCGTACCAAAAGAAAGCCTTGTTGATATGTCTTAAGGGTATTGATTAAAAATTAAGTTTTGCACCTAACCATTTCTTGCTTGATTTACAGGAAAAATTGCGGTATGAGCTTGAGGAAATCCTCTTTAGGAAGGAGCTCTTTTGCACCAAAAATCAAGATTCAGTGGCTCAAATTCAGAGTTCGTAATGCGGAGTATTTTTATTCCACAACTATTGCGCGAAGAAGAAAGAACTTCTATGAGAGTCTCCAATTGGAAGATGACACTTGGATCTTTGATCAAGAGAGTATTGAAGGTCATGTAATAAGTCATTTCAAGGACCACTTTTCTAGGTGTTGGTGACTAAAAGATTTTGCTTGCGTGAGACCTTCCCACCTTTCTCCAATGAGAATATGAGATGCTGACAATGTATATTTCCAATGATGAAGTTCGTCAAGCTCTGTTTTCTACGGGTAGCTTTAAGGCCCCGAGTGAGGAAGGCTTCCAACCTATATTTTTACAAAATCAGTGGGATGTTATTGGCAAATTGTTGTGTGACATGGTGAAGAATATGTTCTTTGATCCTTGATTCATTGCAAAAGTGAATAGTACCTTGATAGTGTTTATCCCGAAGGAGGAAAATGATTCAAAGCTATCCCAATTACGACCTCTAAGCCTCTGCAACGTCTTCTATAAGGTTCTTTCAAAGATCCTTGCAATGCGGTTCGAAGGTTATGAATCTGGTCCAGTGCAGTTTTGTTCCAAATTGTCAAAGTTGGATAATATTATTTTGGCGCAAGAAGTTTTTCACTCCATGAGATCAATGAAAGGAAAAACAGGGTGGATGACCATGAAGTTAGATCTAAAAAAAGCTTACAACAAGATCAATTGTGATTTTGTTAGGGATACATTAGAGGTAATTGGCATCCCTCAGAATGATACCAACCTTATCTATCAGTTCATTTATGAGACCTCCATGAAGGTGTTATGGAATGGTGACACATTGCAATAGATTTTTCCCTCTAAAGGCATTAGACTGGGAACCCCCTGGCCCCCTATCTATTTGTTTTATGTGGAAAAACTTTCCCAACTGATTGGTATTGTTGTAGATATGGGGCACTGGAAACCTATTTCTCTTTAAAAGAAGGATCCGCCATTGGCCCATTTAGCCTTTACTGACGATAATATCATCTTCACAGGGGATGCTTTGAAACATGCTACTATTTATTGAAGATTGTCTCAACCACTTTTGTAGGGCTTCAAGTCAAGTAGGGATAAAACTAGAATATACTTCTCTCAGAATGTTCATTGGAGGGTTAAGATATTAGTTGTAAATTGGGTTTTTCTAGAACTGATGATCTTGGGAGATATCTTGGTGTTCATATCCACCACTCCAAGGCTTCGAGGGCATCCTTCAAGCATGTAGTGGACAAAGTGTCAACCAAGCTCTCATCCTAGAAAGTGCACATGCTCTCCACGATGGGAAGGATGACATTGATCAAGTTTGTCCTATCTATGGTTGCCTATATGTTATGAAGTCGAAAAGGCTTCCTAGGTTTGTTTGTGACGACTTAGATAAGGCTAGTATGACATTCTTGTTGGGGGGGACTACAGTGGTCAAAGGAAATGGCATATTGTTGATTAGGTTATCATTTGTTTGCCTAAAAAAAGGGTGGCTTGGGGGATTAGAAGCTTGTGTCAGGTAAATGATGCCTATATGTTGAAGTTGTCTTGGGAGTTGTGTTGTAAGAGGGACAAGCTTTGGGTTAAGGTGATTAGGGGCAAGTATAAGTTGGGGGATGATACCTATTGGGGCGGAACCTTTCCCTCGACTGTCTCTTGATGTGTGTTTAGTATCACTTAGGTGTGGAACTCGTTTATAGAATCTGTGGGGTGGAGAATTGGTGATGGGCGGTCTGCTATTTTCTACATCCCTTATATGAGTCTGATATTAACTTGAAAATTAGTGACTTAATTTTTCTTGTAAGGGATTGGAATATTCCATATTTGTTGCGGCTATTGCCACCCTATATTTATCATAGTATCTTAGCATTTCCTACACTAAGGCATGATGGTGGGAATCATACCCTTTGTTGGATCCCCTCTCCAAATGGTAGCTTTACTCTTGTATTTGCCTATGGTGTCATGGTGGAAAATTAGCATGGGGCCTTTGTCAATGACATTTACAGAGTTATTTGGACTTGGCCAGGTCCAGAATGTACACGGGTTTTCTTGTGGAGAATGATGCGTATGGTGTTTCCCACAAACAAACATTGCACAAATAGACATCTTTCAGATAATCCTTTATGTGTCATTTGTGGGCAAGGAGAGAAAACCGAATCTCATATTTTGAGGGATTTCCCATCCTTGTCTTCATTCTAGAACCTTGCTTTATCTAGACACCGTCATGTGGACGATGCTTTTTGGAATATGGAGTTTAGACAATGGTTGTTCCTTAATTTGAAACAACATCATCCAAATCATTTAGGATGGAGCTTGTTCTTTGGTATCTCCCTGGAGTTGCTATGGAAAAGGTGAATGATAAGATCTTTAATGACAACTTCTCCTCATATTTTGCTCTTTACACAAGATCAAATCACATGGTGAAGGACATTCTCACCAACACTCAACATCAAAGGCAGAACTGTTGGATTCAGGGGGAGCTACTTAAAGAATGCAAAGGAATTGTGATACAAGCATAGCTTTTGAGCTTTTAACATGCAATGGATGCCTTGAAGATTAATTAGTGTGAAATGTGTAAGAGAAAAGCAATTCTGGTGATCCAAGTGCATTGCATTCATATTAATCTAAAATTAAATTAATTGGGTTCATAAAAATCACAAGGCTTTAGTAATCTGACTAAATTTTAATTTGATTCAAAGGTTTTTGGAAAAATACCATTCCTGCTGACTTAATCGATTACTTACTTCACTTAATCGATTATTTTGTTCTTAGTCTATTTTGGAAAAGCTTTCAAGAACAATGTAATCGATTACCTATCATGATAATCGATTATTTGACCATTGTTTTCATATAAACTGCCTTGTTGAACTCTTTAATCGATATTAATGGGTAGTAATCGATTACATAGCTATATAAGATTTTAAGTTGTGCTGGGATAATCGATTACCAAGGTATTGTAATCGATTGCATAGGCTTAATTGGAAAAGTCGTCTCCCTGCTTTAATCGATTACAATATTTCGTAATCGATTACACTGTATGTTAATGTTTACAAGTCTTCCTGACTTAATCGATTACCGCATATCATAATCGATTACATAGTTCATTCAGTTTTTTTAAGACTCCTGCTTTAATTGATTACTACATTCTTGTAATTGATTACATAGTGTATTTTGTCATTCTGAGTTTTCTGTCTTAATCGATTACAAGACGAAATAATCGATTATTTTGCTCGTTGCTCATGCCCAGAAAATATGTTGAACACTTTAATCGATTACAAGGTTTATTTAATCAATTACATGAGCGTTTTAATCGATTGTTAGGTGCGTTTAATTGATTACAGGCAGTTACAAAAACCTGGTATAAATAGAATTGATGCTCAGCTACTTTTCTAACTTTGTGGAACATTACCCACACGTATTTTCTGAGCTTAAACAGTCTTGTAAGCATTCTAAAGTGTTTTCCAAGGGTTTAATCATTCCTTGCTCCATTGTGCTTTGATCATGAGTGTTTGACTCATTCTTGGAGCTTGAAACCATTTCAAGATTAAGGAAAGTTGTGCAAATTGATTTATAATCATTCAACCTGATTTGGTAACTTCATCTTGCATTAGATACATTGGATCATCAGGTTGTTTCTCTCCTTAATCTGGTTGTAATTTCGTTTTGGATTTTCTTTGTAATTTGGCTATTGTAATTGGGTTCTTGCTTGAAACTAGAGAAGGGGTTCTCTAGGTGAAATAACTGAGTAGTGTTCTTAGGTTCTTGTCTCTTAGAATCTAATAGGGTTTTAAATTTCTATTCTTTATCTAGGGTAGATAAAGGGAGACATTGTAATTGATTGTAAGAACTGAAAATTATAATAGTGGAACTCTAACCTAGTGTTGGTTAGAAGAAAACTGGATGTAGCTTCTAGTGTTGAAGTGAACCAGTATAAATCTGATTGTGTTTGCTTTTCTATTCCTTAACTCATTATATTCATTGTGTTCTTGTTTAAATTGCTTGACCAACAAAGTCAGTTTTGATCCATTGAATTCCTTGGGGCTGAGCTACTTGATTGAATAAGGTTTCTTAGTTTTGAAAAGTGATAAAGATCCTAGGAACTCTGATTTTGATTAAAGAAATTTTTAATTTACCAAGGTTTAACCAATTCACCCCCCTCTTGGTTAAGTGTGAGATATTCATATTCTTTACAAGAACCAGGCCAGACTTTGCCCAAGGTTATCAAATCTGTCTCTTGGGTGTCTCCTAAGGTGGGTTCATCAAGTTGAATTATGATGGTGTTTTCTCCCCTAGTTGGTTATGCAGTTGCTGGAGGTATCTTGAGGGATCACTGTGGGAATTTTTTGTCGGCTCTTGCTGTAAATTTGGGCAAATATTAAGTTATCAAGGAAAAACTTTGGGTTATTTTTCATACCATTGTTCTGGCTCGGTCGCGTGATTTTAGTTAGGTGGAGATTGATTCTGACTCTTAGCTTGCTGTGAATATGATTTAGAGAGGTGTGCCTTTATATCACCCTTGCCATGCTTTGGTGAATGACATCTTAAAGGTGCTCGCAGAATTCTAGAGTTTTTGAATTGGACATATATATATAGAGAATCCAACTATATCATGATGATGCTCTATCGAAGTAGGGCATGTCTAGGTCTTTTGATAGGGGGTTTAGGTGTTAGACTTTGCCCTGAGTTTTCTGCGTTTACATTTGATAGTTGATTGTTCGACAGTTGTTTTTAGCCATTAGTTTTTGTTTCCCCAGACCTCCTTAGGCCCCTTTGGTTATAAAAAAAAAAATGTATAAATGTTGCACTAATGTGAAATCAGACTCAAATTTTTTAAATAAGATTTTGGGTTAGAGTTTTGTAGGTAAAAAAAACTTGGTTGAGAAGGAAGAGTTCACTTAAAGTGATGTATATCAACTTATGAATATTTGACATTAATGATGTGAAAATAAATAAATATTGTGATAGAGTGATTTTCAAATCTGATAGGGGAAGGAAAGACAAAGAGTGTCTCTAGCTAAAAGTTGGGATGAGATCTAAAATATGGTATGGAGAGTAGGGAACAATACATCTATAATTTTTTTTGGACATAATGGTACAATACAACAACATACATATACTGGGTACTAGAATAACATTATACATATCTTTCCAATTCTCAGTATAATTAATGTTTGGGCTATTACTTTAGGTGTTTCATTAACTGGATGCATTATGGAGACATTAAAATGATATAATTTTTTTTTTCTCTCGAAGGGTCTTGACTACTAAGAATATTGTGGACGACATTTGTAGTATGGTGCAACAAGTTATTCAAATTAAGCATTCAGAATGAAGTCTCATTACACAACACCCCAAGTTAAAACTTTTTTGATTTATTAGTACCATTATGGGGGATAGTTTTTGGGTGTTCAAATTTCATGGTCAAGAGGGTCTAAAGATTTGCAGTGGAGGAATTTGATTCATGTATGCTTTCTAGTTGTTCAGGCAATTAAGTCTTTTGTTGACTTTTCTATGAGTTAAAAAGATGAATGCTTTTAATAACAAATTATGGCCACCTATATGGAGGTGTTGGCTCAACTAAAGTCAACAAAGAATAATTTTTTTAAATGTATACCTATTAATTAAGGGTTAGATTTCATCTTAATTAAAACCAGTAGTTCAAAAATTGGGACAGTAAATATGAGATTTCTCAACAACCACTACTGTAAAACATGCTTTCTACGACGCACATTCAAAGAAGGTTGTAGCAAAATCGTCTTTGAAAGAAAACTGGTGGCACTTTTGTAAATACTGTGTTATTTTCTAATACGTTTGTAGGGAACCCATGTTTGAATCCTTATAACGACGACGATTTTAACTAAAACCGTCTTTTTTTAAGTGTATTCAATGATGGTTTCGACAAAACCGTCTTAGAATTAAAGGTTAGCTTCTAAACCCTAATGTGTCGCTCGTGCTTTTCGTCAGCCACAATTCCTCGCGCCCCTCCCTGAGCTCGTGCACACTATTTTAGCCACTCGTTGGTAGCCTCTGTCACTCCGTCGTGGCCTCCATCAATTAAAGGTGTCGTCCCTCATTCCGTCGTGGCCTCCGTCAACTGAAGGTGTCGTCCTCACTCTGTCATGCACTACCAAAGTCTACATTTGTTTGTGCCCTTGTTCATGGTTCCACTTCTCTCTCTGTCTCTCTCTCCTATTTGTCTCTAACTTGGGTTTGTGGTTTGGTTTCCAGGGTTCTCTTGTTACACGTTCAAATTCTCCAACAAAGAGGTTTGCTTTTCAGCTATCATACCTCACCGTCACCCCCATTGTAACAGCCAACACACAATTCTTTAGCATTTTAATAAAAAATTTCCCTTTTATTGTACCATGTGATGTGCTAATTTTCCTTTTCTTGTTGCTTTTTTGACCTTTGGATTTCAAAGAGAGACCAAACAATTCTAGGTTGCAACAAACAATTGAACTCCTTCAGAGCATCCATGCCATTACACAAAGGTATAGCACAATTTTTCTAACCATACTAGTTACTACCACAACCAACAGTTATAAACATCTTTTTCTCGTCCTTTGTGAACTGTATTTCCATTCTTGATTGTACTAGCATTAGACTACAACACCTATAAAACATAATAAAATCACCATAAGTAAGTCTTGGCAAATAAATATGGTATCGTTGCTGCACAAAGACCCCATTAGTTCATACTGACACTACTAGAAAAATGGGATTTAACATCCCTATGTTAACATCGATTACTGATAAAACCAATGTTAATGAAAACGCGGTGGCAAATTTGTAATTAAAAGGACATGGTTAACATCGTTTTTCTTAAAAACTGATGTTAATAGGAAGACGTTAACATCGATTTTCCAAGTTTTTTAAGAAAACTGATGTTAACGTGTTCCTGTTAACATCGGTTTTTCAGGTAAACTTGCAAAACCGATGTTAACATGAACATGTTAACATCGATTTTCTTGATTTTTAAGAAAATCGATGTTAATAGGAGATAGTTAACATCAGTTTTTCAATGAAAACCAATGTTGTTGTTATTAAAAAAAACTTAAACACCCTTGTCACACCTATCTCTCACTGTCAGTTTTAGCCTTCACTGCTCATTCTCTCAGTCTCCGTTGTTCACTCTCGTGCTCGTTCTCTCAACCTCCACGGTGGTTCTAGTTGTTGATGGTGTCGTTATGGCACTTCCACTCTCGCCTCCCACAAGCTAGTTTAGCATTCCTCCAGTTCCAGTTCCACAGCTGCAACTTCTTGTTGATTTGAGGGGGAGTTGAATGAGGATCAAGTGAAGATTCAAGCAAGGTTCAAGACTTGGATGTTTTGGCTTTCAACTTGGCTCAAGCTTTGAAGAAATGATGTTTTTGATTTAAATGTAAAAGGTCTGAAAGCATCGAGATGATCCAAGTTTTGATTACATATCATTCATAAATTAGTTAAGCATTGCATCATATAGAAGCTAAGTAATTGGTTTGAAACTTAGGAAAAAGCTAGGTGTTTTCTAAAAGATAGTATATAGTCGTTTTAATTGATTACTGGCTTATCATAATCGATTATTTTGTTTATGAGCCTTCTGGAAAATCAAACATAAACACTTTAATCGATTATTGCATCAACTTAATCGATTACATGAAATATCGCATACATAGAAATTGGCCTTGTGACTGGTTTAGTCGATTACCATGATATTGGAATCGATTACCTACTTAGTTGAAAAATACTGTCACTCTGGCTTAATCGATTACCACTTACTGTAATCGATTATTTTAGTACATTCATGTTTTTGCATCACGCTGCTTTAATCGATTACCAATAGATGTAATCGATTACACTTCATTATCAAGATTTTAGCTTAGTCTGCTTTAATCGATTACACCACGGGTTGATCGATTATTTAACCTGTTTAATGAAATCTTGAGAATACCAAAGGTCGGTTTAATCGATTATAAGAGCGTCTGGAGCGTCTTTAATCGATTATTTACGTTACGAAAATAACTATATATATAACCCTTGCCTTGTGAGATAAAAAATAACAGAGATTGAGATTGATCTTAAAAGTTTTCGATGTTCTGAGCTTTCTAAGGAATCACTGAGGCATTCTTCTGGGTTATTTG
>PYAF01004579.1:243322-254775 GCA_007407185.1 Glycine tomentella | reverse complement strand
CTATATGATGCAATGCTTTAAGATGTGTATGAATGATATGTATGCACAACTTGGATCATCAAAATGCTTTCAATCCTTTTACATTTAATCACACACTTCATTCTTCAAAGCTTGAACCATGTTGAAAGCCAAAACATCCAAGTCCTCTCATTGCTTGATTCTTCAAGTAATCTTCATACAGCTCCCCCTCAAATCAACATTTGTAATATTGCAATTTTGTAATAAAGCTTGATAGATGAATACATGTGGGTATCAATGTCTCTGGACCGTGACATTAGGCCAATGAAGCTGCATACTATAGTATATTCATTGTTCATTTTGCTATACCGATATGAATATGATGGTACCTAATTTATTTGTGGGTGGTTTTGAAAGCAGCTCTAGAAGCCTTCTCATTCCTATATACAAATAGACAAAGCAAACATTAATGCATTCATAATCTCATATTGTTCATTTAGAAACTATTTCAATCCATTCAACTCTAAACATCATATATATTTAGCACCATCATGTTGTATGTTCATTGTAGGTTGTAGACCCTTTTCCCTTTTCCCGTTTGGCTCGTAGTCACGACCTTCTTTGTTGGAGATTTCACACTGATCATCATCACAGGTACAAACGTCCTTCATATTTTTGGTGTACGACTGTGGGAGTGTTGTTGTGTGTTGAGTTTACCAATGTGGTGCTATGGGTCACATTAGGCTATGGTTCACTGTTGCGCAACGGCAAGTGTACCGCTCGTTTCAAGTAATAAAGTGGGTAAGTAAGTATCGTCTCCACAGGGATTGGTATGAAATTCACAGTAATTCTAGGTCTAAGCAATTGGAAGTAAAAAGAAAGAATTTGTGAAAGAATTTGGTTGTTCTTTGAATATTGCAATTAAAGACAGAAATTAAAGAGATTAAATTGCAGTAAATTAAGTTTGGGTTGTTACCAATGGAATGAATGATTGTGGTCAAGCACAATCCCCTTTGTTCCCTACCTCTTTCACTTAACTGGTTATTAAGTTTGATTTCTTCTGTTTACTCAGAGAATAAATCTTTCCTAGTTTAGTTAACCCCTAATCCCTTAGCGAATTAACCCTTTAACCTGAATTGAAAACCTAATCCCATAGTGAATTCTATCAAGTTAAGCATTTAAAAGAATCTATTATAAGGCTCTGTAGTCACGCATCCCTATCCCTAGGTAATGAACAACTGTTATCTTACTCAGTTCAGAAATTAGAACCCCAACATCCCTATTGCGAATCCTAACCCTAAGTACTTAAGTAGAATGGCCAATTCTAATTAAGAATAAAACAATGAACAATAAAGTAAAAATAAAGCAAACATAAACAATTCTCATTCAATACCAGTCAAGTTACAGAGGAAGTTACATCGATTCTTGGCTTAACCACAATACAGAAATTAGCCTGCCATAGGCTTCAAGAACACAAAAGTTGTTGAATAATACATGATTTTGCTGCAACCCTAGCCTTGATTCTTGATTTCCAAAGGTTTAGAATGATGTTTACAATGTGTAAAAGATGTTTTTCTTCATCCCAGAGGTTCCTATTTATAATTGCCTTCAAGATAGATTAATTATGGTAACAAAGGCTTTTTCCTGTGCAAATTTCAAAACAGATAAGTTTAATTCAGGAAAGAAAATCAATTTCACGCTGATGGCGCGAGGTCCCGCGCTGATCGTGCAGGTCTTTCGAATGGATGGCGCTGATAGCATGGGACTCCACACTAATCGCGTGAAGTCTACGCAAGGAAGGGTTGATTCTGGCTTGTAGCGCAGCTCTTGCGGCTTCCTGGCGCTAATGGCGTGAACCTCCATGCTGATAGCGTGGAGTCTTCGAAACTGAGGCCTTCATTTTAGCTCTGGCGCGACTCGCGCAGATCTTGGCGCAATCCGCGCGAGACCTTCAATTTTGTTTTCTTCTTCTTTTTGCTTGAACTTCCTCTTTTTAACCCTGAAATCACAAATTGGTAGTGAAATGAGATTAATTGGAATATAAACAACAAATTAACTTATTCTATTCTATTTTCTTAACTATTTAATTAAATTATAACCTAAAACTAGCCTAAAACTAAGATGTGTTTGCAACACATCAAACAATTCCCAGATTTGAAAGTTGTTGTCCCCAGCAACAGAAAGAATTTCAAGAATAAGCAAGAGTCAATGATCAAACCAAACCACAGTTTGCAGCCTAGAATCATCATGTTGAGTATGATCAAATTCAAATCAAAGCTTCAATGACACTATCAAGTCTGTCAAATAATGAGAGTAACTTGAGTATTCCTCACTGAATGTGTTTAATCACTCATCACTCAAGTGTATCAGGTTGTAAGAATTCCTCACTCAACATAGTCACAACACTACCATAAGCTAGAAAATATTCTCAACAGCTGCAAGCATAACTTGGTCAAAAGGTCTTTCAGGCTTGTAACTTGGCTGGGCTAAAGGTAGGAAAATCTTTGGATAGTAGCTAATGAGGCTAGATCCAGTCCCTAAGTCCAATCTTATGATCATTAATCTTCTTTGTCTTCCTTCTCAAACCCTGGTACTTTATTTAATAATAATAATTTATTCATAACGGTAAATAAAAGCAAAACAATCACTTTCTTTTTGATTTTTGGATTTTTTTTTTAAATAAACATAAAGAAATTAAACCATTACTACAGCTTCTCAGATTTCCAGCTGATAGGTTTATTGATTCCCAGCTGGACCGTACTTGTTTATTTTCTCAGCTTCCATACCAACTGGATTCATTTGTGTTCCTTCATACCTTGATGGACAATTCCCTATTTTTCTGCTGTCATGGACTTATATCATACCTTCTCTAGCCTCAGGGAAGTTGGTCAAATGGATATGGCTCTGATTTGGGTAATTTGAAATGAAAGGCTTAGGCTCAAATGAGGTACAAATGGAAAATAACTGAGGGTGAGTCAATTTGGCCCTGGTTTTAGAAGAAAAATTTGCCTTAATCATATCAAGTCACACCTGCATCCAGAGAAACAAGTCAAGTTCTAGAGTACTTATGAAAATGGAGTCTCTCGGAAAGAAAATTTACCACTGTTTGGCTCAAAACCTCACAGGTTTTTAAACTCAAGTCAGTCTCAGCTGACTTTATTTCAAGCATCATTTCGACTTCAACATGCATATCACATACCAACAATCATAATTCCATTCATGTATCATGCAGTTCATGCTATGTTTCATTTCATCAAGCTTTCATCAGAGAAATCCTATCCATTACTGTGTCCATTCACTTTTTATTTTGAAAAATCTGATGTGCTGTTTATTTATTTTTATTTTTGAAAAATGTTGTTAGATGTCATTTGTTCCTTGACTGTGATTTGCGAAATAATGCGTATACGCAACCATTCCCAGATTTAGAAGTTGTTGTCCCCAGCAACAACAAATAAGGTCACAGCGCTTTTGGAAAAAGTTTCAGCATTATATGGAAAATTGCAAACAAACGGAACATTAATCTAAACAGCTTTTATTTGCAAAAAATTTGAATAAGAAACTGGACTATATATATATATATATATATATATATATATATATATATATATATATATATATATATGCAGAAATGTAAATGTGCAGAATGTCACAATGTCAAAAGTGCAGAATCCAAAATAAACAGAAAACATCAAAACAGAAAAATAAAATAAGTTCTGTTCACTCCTCTCCCTCCCCTCTCTCATCAATAGCTGCAGCCTCATCTGGAATGGGCTCATGTGTAGCTGTATCAGGTGCTGCAACATCTGAGAGGCCAGGAGTACTATCCGTAACTGGTACTGCTGGTGGTGTGGCTGGAGTCTGGTACTCAGAAGGTGGAATGCCTAGATGCCTGCAGACGACCTCCCACATACACGTCTGAAGTGTCATCTGTATGCAAACAAACTTCTGAAAAGCTAGAAGACTCGGAGAATCCTCATAAAGTTGTGTATGTGCAGGAGCTGTGGGAGGAACTGGTGGTGCTGGCTCTGCAGGCTGGGTCGCATCTGGTGGTGGTGCATCTCTGGGGCTACAGATTGCAAGCTCCTCTGGTTTGAGCTTCAAAGCTCGGATAACATGCTCATCAGCAGCGGTCTCCATAGCATCCAAATATGTCTTGTGGCCCATGAGTGGTTACATTGGAACATCTAATGGCTCGTCATCTGCGAGTTCCACACCCGCATGGCGACACAGGTGCAGAATCAGGGATGAATGGGCCAGCCAAGACTTGCTGCTGGCATCCTGAATCATATGCGAAATACGGTTAGAAAGGATGTTGGAAATGTGAAGGTTACCTTCTCCCCTGAGTATGTAAATTAGGGCAGCCCTCTCCACATTCACATCAGTCAAGTTGGTGGAAGGGAGGACTGTGTGGTTCACGAACTGGTGCCAGAAGGCTGCATCTCCTACTAGATCCTGCTTCTTCAGTTTCTCTGGAATGTAGTCGAGGCCGGGCTTGGGCTTCCAAGCAGTGTACAAGCTTGTGATAGAATGTCTGATGGTAGTGGCAATGTGGGGTACATCATCCCTGTACATCTTAGTCAGGGCGTCTGACTGCATCCTCAGGAAGAGGTGGCTAAAATCACACCCCTCAAAGGGATCATAGCAGGTGTCCAAGAATCTCTCAATGGTCTTCTCGTCGAATGGGACTTGGACACCCCTCACCCAACTAAGTCTGCTCCTGGCCACTGTGGAGGGATCAACGTTGGCCAAGAATTCCTTGAGGATGGAACTGGAACTGGGCTCTGGGAAGTTGACCAACCTCTGCCACTGGCATCTCAGTATGACTACTAGCACGGGGTTTCCCTCTGGAAGCACCTCCCACATTATCTTCTTCTCTGATATTATCTTCTTGGGGAGATACCAAGTGTCAAAGCGCTCCTGGCACTCAGCTGATCTAAATCGGGCTTCATCATATTCAGTCAGTCTAGCCCGTTTGCTACCTCTTGTGGCAGTGCTCTTCTTCTTAGCCTTGGCTACCTGTTTTCCCTGCCACTCAGAACAAAACCAGATATAGATACATAATTCAATGAGTTCAATTCCCAGATTTGCTCTTTTCCATGGTTCAGATCAAACAATTAATTAGTTCAGTTTAATTCCAGGAACAAAGTGTAGTTTGTTCACATATTCAAATCACTGAACTGTGGGGTTTAGAAAATCAGTGATCAGTTCAGGTACCTGCAATTGTACTTATATGCACAGGAAAAGCCACAGGTACCATAAAAAATTAACAATTCAATAGTGATCATCAATTGGGATTCCCAGATTTAAAACATTTAGCATCCCAAACACAACACTAAGACAGTGCAGTAGCATCAATTTAGAACAGAATTCAATCATAGCACCAATATTATTATCAAGCAATTAAAGTTTCTAGCAACCAATGGATCCATTATATTGACAATCAAAGGCACGGTCCAATTGGTTCCATTCAGTTTATTTACAAGCAACTATGGTTCTCCATTCCCAGATTTAAGGTCCTTACATCCACCAAAAATTTAGAATTCAAGTATTTCATGCAAGCATAGTCCCAACATTAACCATTGATTCAAGCAATTCACATTTCAAGCAATTAGGGTGTATGCAAGTTTACAATTTCAGTTCAACATGCACAAGATCTAAAATTAATTTTATTCATAACTTGAGACTAACCTTAATGATTCTAAGTCATTTACTCTTAAGTTGTTATGGACATAGTCCAACAAGGTCATTCAACCATCAAAAATTCAAATTCAACATCAAGAATTCAATGTGTCCAGTTTATATCAAACCACCAATCAGTTCATTCCATTTGTTACACCAACTCAATATGGTTCATGTCCACCAAGAGTATTTTAAAATTATGAGACCAAGGTAACTACAACAAATCCCTTGTTTCAAATTCAGATCCTCAACCCTGCATTTCAGTACAATTAGGACTCAACCTATGCTTACCAATCCCAGATTTAGGTTCTGTACTTATCCCAAGCCAAACACACTTAGCTGCTTAATTCAATAACATTTCAAGTTTCCAATTGATTTTGCTCAATTAAACCAGCTCATGGACAGGCTCAGTATGCATTCATCAATCATGTTGTACAAAGCTTAGGGTCTTATTCAAATTCAAACAGTTAAGTGGACTTTGCACTGGGTTGTCATGATGCTCTGAATTGTTATATCAACAATGAACCAATATTGCTTTACATGTTGCTTACAGTTAAGGCTCAAAAGCAATCCTGTGTTCATGCATACCACCATCAATCAATGCAATATGTATGTATTCCAATCACATGGTATCATTCAAATCACTCAAAATGGACATGCTTTATACATAGACTTTTCTGATTGTTCTCTTAAATTCCATTTAGTCATTTAATCAAGCATCTAATGAGCACATAATCGATTCAATTCACTATGCCTATACTCATCATATCAACATGCCCACAACAGAACTTACACACCACACACATCAAGCATATGGTGAGCACCAATACCAGCATTGCTTTGCCAAATTGAAGGATCAAAGAAGCCATGGGCACAAGCATTTCATTGCCCACTAACATTACAGAACAAAATCAACAAAGGTGTTTAGCAGTAGATAAGCACATGATTTCCTACCCTAAAGTTTTCCAAGAACTTCGTCAAAACTAAATGTGAATGACCTTAGGCAGTGATATTTGGGTTTCTACTATTCGTGAACTATACCATTATTCCATACAAAGCAATTTAGTTCAGAACAAGACCTTGTCTCCAGCCATGGAAGCAATTGCAAAGTGGTTCCCTTGGGTTTGAGTAAAATCGAGATCGAGAGAATGGTCAGCAGAGAGAGTGGGAGAGAGAGCAGTGAAGTGAGTTTGGTCCAAAATGGTGCAGGTTAAGGCTTTTAATATTGAGGGAGGTAATGGAAAGTGATTAATGGAGGTGCTGAGTTGAGGGTGAAAATGGAGGAACAGTTTGGGAAGGTGAGGGAAGTGAGGCATGAATGAGGGATTTAAAAATAAAAACTGATTCTGCGACCTCGCGCAGTTAGCCCGGCAAGCGGCACGATTTGCGTCATGAGGCACTGGAGGGGCTGTCTTTGCGTCAATTTCGCGCGACTCGCGCGACATCTCGCGCTGTTAGCGTGGTGTCCCCATTTTTCAGCTTATTCAATGCGCCTTATCCACGCGAATAATGCCATCTTCGGCGCTAATCGCATGGTTTTGAACCCAAATGCCTCAGCCTCGAATTCGTGACACTATTAGCGTCCATATCCACGCTAGTAGCGCGGAACCTTTATATTGGAGGTTTTGGCTCGAACAAGTGGCGCTACCAGCGCCGTTATTCACGCTATTCACATGATTTCATGAAGAATTGGGGCTCAGGTTCGAGCATCTCGCGCGATTAGCGCGAGATGTCACGCCAATAGCGTGATTTAGCCGTATCTATGGCGTGGCTAGCGCCATACCCGGCGTGGTTAGCGCCAAGCTCTTTTGACAGCTTTTTGCTTCTTTCTTTTTATTTTATTATCCTTAATTAAAACCTAAATTGACTAAAATTTTAAACACGCATGTTAATTAACCTAAGGCTATCAATATTTGAAAGAATTGGAATGCCTAATTACTAATGCATGAACCTAAAGTGACTACCATTGAATATGCAGAGTAATAAATCTACTGCTATAAAATTTAAAACATAACTTAAAATACCATGTATGTACATTAGAAGTTTGCTCGTTTAACGTCTTAAGCTAGACGCTTCTTTCCTTTTACTCATCAGTGGCCTTGAGTGGAACAGAAACATAATTCCTATCCACATCTCCCCCGAAATAATGCTTCAATCGATAACCATTTACCTTGAAGGCTCTGTCACTATCCAATGGGGAAATCTCTACTGTGCCATAGGGGTAAACTTTTCGTATAAGGAAAGGTCCAGACCAACAGGACTTTAGCTTACCTGGAAAGAGTCGCAGGCGAGAATTGTATAACAGCACTTGTTGGCCAGGAACAAATTCCTTTGGATGGATTTGATTGTCATGCCATTTCTTTGTCTTCTCTTTGTAGATTTTGGCATTCTCATATGCAACTAACCTGAACTCATCTAATTCATTCAACTATAGCAACCTTTTTTTGTTAGCTTTTGACATTTCAAAGTTTAAAAATTTGGTTGCCCACATTGCTTTATGTTCAAGTTCAATAGGGAGATGGCAAGCCTTACCATAGACAAGTTGAAAAGGGGACATACCTATAGGAGTTTTAAATGCAGTCTGATAAGCCCATAGAGCATCATCTAGCTTTTTAGACCATTCCTTTCTTGATGTTCCAACAGTCTTTTCTAAGATTCTTTTCAATTCTCTGTTGGATATCTCCACCTGGCCACTTGTTTGAGGATGATAAGGGGTCGCCACTTTGTGTTTGACTCCATACTTTGCCAATAAGCTATCAAACTGCTTGTTACAAAAGTGAGTCCCTCCATCGCTTATGATCGCTCTTGGCACCCCGAATTTGGTGAATATGTTCTTTCTTAGGAATGAGACTACCACCTTGGCATCATTGGTGGGTAAAGCTGCTGCCTCAACCCACTTGGAAACATAATCTACTGCAACCAAGACGTATTGGTTAGAGAATGACTTAGGGAAAGGTCCCATGAAATCAATGCCCCACACATCGAACAGCTCAAATTCTTGGATGTTGTTCAGTGGCATCTCATCTCTGCGAGATATATTACCTGTCCTTTGACAGCTATCACACTGCAGCACAAAGTTCTTAGAATCCTTGAATAGTGTTAGCCAATAATAGCCACATTGCAGCACTTTGTGTGCAGTTCTGTTTGCTCCAAAATGGCCTCCGTAGTTGAAGCAATGACAGTGCCACAGAATATCCGGCACGTCGGTTTCAGCTACACATTTGCGGATAACATTGTCAGTGCATTGAAAGTACAAGTAAGGGTTATCCCAGAAGTACCTTCTCGCATCATGTAGAAACTTCTTTTTCTACTGCCAAGTTAAATCTTCTGGTAAAATTCCAGCAGCTTTAAAATTAGCCATGTTTGCAAACCATGGACTGAACTGCACAACAAGCACTTGCTCATCAGGGAAAGACTCATTAATTTCAATCTCTGGTCCATCTTGCAAGTCTTTCTCTTGAATCCTAGACAAGTGATCAACCACCTTGTTCTCTACGCCAGCTCTATCTCTGATCTCCAAATCGAATTCTTACAGCAAAAGCATCCAACGTAGCAAGCGTGGTTTGGCATCTTGCTTGTTTAGCAGGAATTTAAGAGCTGCATGGTCAGTATACACAATTACTTTGGACCCTACTAAATATGACCTGAACTTATCTAGAGCATTCACTACAGCCAGCATCTCTTTTTCAGTGGTGTCATAATTAACTTGTGCCTCATTTAAGATTTTACTAGCATAATATATGACATGTAATCGCTTTTCCTTCCTCTGTCCTAAAACTGCACCTACTACATAAGCACTAGCATCACACATGAGTTCAAAAGGTAGACTCCAATCCGGAGCTATCAAAACAGGTGCAGTGGTGAGTTTGTACTTCAAGGTGTTAAATGCTTCTAGACAAGCATCAGTGAAGCAGAATTCTGTGTCTTTCTCCAGCAGTTGACTTGGTGGCTTTGAAATCTTGGAGAAATCCTTGATGAACCTTCTGTAAAAACCTGCATGGCCTAGAAAACTCCGAACACCATTCACATTAATAGGTGGAGGTAATTTCTCAATTAGTAACAATTTAGCTCTATCTACCTCTATTCCCATTTCATAAATTTTATGGCCTAGCACTATACCTTCCCTTACCATGGAATGACATTTTTCCCAATTCAAGACCAAGGTGTCTCTTGACATCTTTTTAGAACTTTAGCTAGGTTAGCTAAGCACGAATTAAAGCAAGGGCCAAAAACAGAAAAGTCATCCATAAATACCTCAAGGCCTCTCTCTACCATGTCAGAGAAAATGGAGAGCATACATCTCTGGAAGGTTACCGGTGCATTACACAGTCCAAAAGGCATTCGGCGGTATGCAAACACCCCAAATGGACATGTAAAGGCTGTTTTCTCTTGGTCATCCGGTCCTACTGGGATTTGGTTATACCCAGAGTATCCATCAGGAAAACAATAATAGTCATGACCAGCAAGCCTCTCAAGCATTTGGTCCATGAAAGGAAGAGGAAAGTGGTCCTTTCTGGTTGCATCGTTCAGTCTTCGATAGTCAACGCACATTCTCTAGGCTGTGATGGTCCTTGAGGGGATCAAGTCATTGTTGTCATTTTGAATGACCGTCATGCCCCCTTTCTTTGGAACGGTTTGGACTAGACTTACCCAAGCTGTGTCTGAAATTGGATATATCATACCTGCATCTAACAGCTTGACAACCTCTTTTCTTACCACTTCTTTCATTGTGGGGTTTAATCTCCTTTGTGGTTGTCTTACAGGTTTCACATCACTTTCCATTAGAATTTTATGAGTGCAAAATGAGGGATTTATACCTTTAAGATCGGAGATAGACCAGCCAATGGTTGTCTTGTGCTCCTTGAGTACCTTTAATAGCTTTTCTTCCTCATGCCATTCCAGCCCTCTGTTGATTATGACTGGATATGTTTCATTCTCACCTAGGAACACATATTTCAGGTGTTCAGGCAATTCCTTTAGTTCAACCTTTGGTGCTCCGGCTGGAATGTCATCTTCCTTTTTCTCCAGTTCTTCCAGTTCAAGTTCACTGCTTCCAGTTTTGGCTTCTTGGTCTGCAGCACTCCTTTCAGCAATTTCTGCTACTGCAAATTCAGCTTCTGCTGAATTTTCTGCTGCTGCTATGTTTTCTTCTGTAGTAAATTCTGCTGCACCTTCTGCAGCTTCTTCATCTCTAGCTGCTGTAATACCTGCTGTCATGCCTGCACAAATCACATTATCCAACACATCCAGCCTAAAACAATCATGTTCATCAGCTGGGTGCTTCATGGCATCAAATACATTGAATACAATAGACTCATTATCCATACTTAATTCTTACTTTCCTTGCTCCACATCTATTAAGGCCCTAGCAGTTGCTAAAAATGACCTTCCCAAAAGCAGAGGAATTTCACTTTCACCCTCCATATCTAATACAATAAAGTCAGCAGGGAATATGAATTTGTCTACCTTTACTAAAACATCCTCAATTACCCCTGATGGTTTCCTTAAAGAACGGTCTGCTAGTTGCAAGGAAACTCTAGTGGGTTTCAATTCAGATATGCCTAGGGACTTACACATTGATAATGGCATTAAGTTTATACTAGCCCCTAAATCACAGAGTGCCCTCCCTACATTTATATTTCCTATGGCTATAGGAATGTTAAAACTTCCAGGGTCTTTCAATTTAGGTGGAAGCTTCCTCTGAATTATTGCACTGCACTCCTCAGTGAGTGCTATGGTTTCACAATCCTGCAGTTTGTGTTTCTTAGATAAAAGCTCTTTCATGAATTTTGCATAGTTAGGCATATTGGCTAATG
>PYAF01004579.1:217786-234551 GCA_007407185.1 Glycine tomentella | reverse complement strand
AGATGACAAGCATCACAGATCAAATCACAGCCATTACCCTCTCATAGGGCACAAGCATCACTCACCAGCCAATCAGACCAATAAACAATCAACAACATAGGCATAACAGCACAACAGAACCATCACCCCCTTAGGAGTATGGTGGAACACAGCAAGGATATACAAGCAAGAACCAAGAGCTTACCTGCTCTAGACAAGTTACCGGCTCTCCCGGTTCCGTGGTCAACACCACCTGAGCTATCAGGCTCACGTCCTACATGAGAACAAAGATATAACACATCAAACACGGTTCTAAACCGTTCAAACGAAGGGAAACTTTCATTCTTTCTATAGACATATAACAGATCACTGTACAAGTGATTCCCAGACCCACAACAGGATCTTTATCAGCCGATACCAGGCTACAGAGCCTCCACTAAGACTCTGATCAGGCTGACATAAGGCATATCTCTGCTTACAATAGCCTAAAACCCAACTTCTCATAATCACCAGTTTCAACCGGTCAATCTCATCTATATAGTCTCATGAGCAACTTTGTTAACTGCTCTAAGGTTCAGACTAGTCAAATAGTCAACCTTTTATCTCTGCTCAGATTGACTCAGAGCCAAAATCAAACTTCATCAATAATGATGATTCAAGGCTCTAACTTCATCAGAATGACCCTCTGATCATAAAACTCCACATAGGTCAAGCCTAATAATGGCTCTAACACCTCCAAAAACACCCTTCAAGATAACCCCAAAATCACAAAATCCAATACACAAAACCAACGATTAGAGCTCGAGTTTCTTACCTCTGTGATGTTCAGAGACACTAGGGAATCGCTTTCCCAAGGTTAGATCGCTCAATCAAAGCTTCCTTTGCCTTTAAACTCCGAGCTCTCAAAGGATCTCTCAGAGAAATCAAATCTCACTGTTTCTCAGCTATTCTCAGGGATCAATCGGGGGTTTTCTCTCCTCTCGGGGTTCTGATCACTTTCTCAGTTGGGTCGGAGGTGTTTAGATGAACGATGGAGAAGATACAAAGCTCAAACGCTCATCAATGGAGGTTTCTCTCTCTTCCTTTTCTCAAATGGCCTTTTATAAAAGCATTTCCGCCTCACCCACGCTACTGGCGCCGAAGCCACGCTACTAGCGTGAGATGGCCGCATCTATTGCCCTGATTTAAACTACCCGCACTGATCACGCCGTATCCCGCGCTGACCGCGCCATTGACTCGAATCATCCACGCTGTTGGCGCCGTATCCACGCTAATAGCGTGAAATGGCCGAAACCATTGGCCTGTTTCATGCATCCCGCGCGGTTAGCGCCAGGCTCCACGCGGTTAGCGACAGTTGTTCGAAATTGTTTTCTTCTTCTTCTCTTAAGCTTTCTTCAAAGGATTCTAAAGCATTTTTATAATTCTTAATCATTATCCTTAATCATGGGCTTAATCCAGGCTTAATCACACGGTTAAAATCAAGATATTACAGAAAGTAATCCAAGAATGACGAAGAATAGGTTGTTGAAAGAGCATAACAAGACTTTCCTGAATTGGTTTAAAGATACAATATTTAGTGATGAATCTTCATCTGAAACAATGAGGAAGTTAGCAAATGTGCCTAAAAGAAATGTTAGAAGTTGGCAGGGATACGATATCAACAAATACTCGTTCTACACCAAACAACAAGATGACAAGAGCACAATGCAAAATAGTGGGGTTAGCCTTAGGGTTAAGTCGTAACACTTCACAACTGTGCATGACCACAATCCCCGTTTGGTGTCCATGACTTACTTTGGAGTCATTCATGGCATCTGGGAGCTTAATTATGTTACATTCACTGTGTGTGTTTTCAAGTGTAAGTGGGTTGATATCAATAGCGGTGTGCGGATCGAGGACTTGGGATTTACTTTGGTTGATCTTAACAAGCTAGCTTATCAAGATGAACCTTTCATCATGGCAGAACAAGCTAAACAGTTTTTTTATATTCAAGATCCATGTGATGAAAGGTGGTCATTGGTACTACATGGAAAAACCATTGGTATTACTCTTGATGATGATGATTCAACCGTCGATACTAGTGTCACTCAATTCTCGACATAAATGTCTAACGTCAACAGAGAAGATTACGAGGACAACGTTCATGCAAATCATAATGATCATGATGAAAAAGAATTAATTAATATCACTTAATGTAATTTGTTTTCATTATTAACTTGATTGCAATTTTTTCAATTTCATAAGTAATTAACTTGTCAATTAACTTTACTTATCTTTCTTTTTGTTTTTAACAGGATCATGACTACACCACCGAGCTCCCCTCCTCGTCCTGAGTTAGCGCCTCCTCTTCCTGAGTCAGGACCTCCTCATCCTGAGTCAGCACCTTCACCGTCTACGGAAAAAAAGACCAGGAAAGCAACATGTCTGAGGTCACTATCTACCAAGCCTGCTGGTGCTCAAAGACCAGTGGTTCATATCAATCCTGCCACTGGGAAGGCAGATGGTCCATAGGCAAAGAAATTGAGAACATATCTAGGGATCATGGCTAGAGACAAGGTGGATGTCACCATTCCTAACTGGAAGGAAGTTCCTGCAGCGTAGAAGGAGCTCATTTGGGAGGACATTCAGGTATTACAATTAAATGTCTGATGTCATTGCTTGTAGTTATACAATTTAAATGTGATTGAAATTGTTAAACCCGCTTGATTGTAATGCAGGCTGAATTTGATATACCTGAAGCGTCCAACCAACAAACCAAAAAGCAAATACTATAGACAGTTGGAGAGCGATGGAGGCAGTTTAAGTCAGATCTGACCTCCAAATGGGTTCTTGCCCAAGGAAAGGACGATGATGCCGACGCTATTTGTGACAAATATGGCATTAGTAAGGAACAGTGGCACAAATTCTGTGAGTCGTAGAGCTGCTTCATGGGAGGTTAGCTGAGTTGAATTGTTTTACAATTCCATTGATATAAAGTCTTTGAATCGCATTTGTTTTGACATCTATCTATGTAATTCTGACAGGGTGTTAGAAAGAAGGCTCAGGACATCCAGAAGATGAACATTGCCCGTCACGTGTTGTCTCACGGGGGTTACGAATTGTTAGAAAAGAAAATTATGGAAGAAAAACAAAAGAAACAATTGGAGGAAGCAGCCCGTGATGATAGCACGGAAACCATAGTTCATCCTCTATCCCCTGTGAGACGACACGTGAAGTGGAAGCTGGCTTGCATGAAAAAAAACTGGAAAAATGACTACTGAGGTGTCACGTGAGATTGTAGAGAGGATTGTAAGTCAAATTAAAAGGATGGTTCCTAGATATTTCATTAATGAATCGTTGCCTAACGAATGACTAAACTAATGTTCTACTTATTGTCATTCCAGGATTCCTTGGATGAATGATTAAACTAATGTCCTGACTGCTGCCATTGGACGACCAGAGCACCCTGGGCGCGTCTGCGCTGTTGGAGTTGGTGTGACCATCACACACTACTACAGACCGGCTCAATCAACCTCTCGCAAGTCGAAGTCAATGGCACCTGAGGACTTGGATCGCCTGAAAGACAACATTAGGGTAGAGCTGGAGCAGTCGATCACTGAAAGAGTTACGGAACAAATAATGATGTCGTTCAGCCATCTGCAGTCCCAGATGCAGTCTCAGGGTGCTATGCCACCTCCAGAGGTTCAATCATGTCCTCTTGGTGCCCATGTCAGCACCAAGGCAAGCTGTGTGGATCCCTCCGGGTATGACCCAGACACGGGTGCATCTGAAAGGCGTGGGTTGTATGTCGATGACAATCCTCCCTGCCTGGTTGCTTCTGGAAGAGTTTATGATGGTTCGACGACTGTGCACAATGTCCCTTTTGCCACTGATCAGGTCAAGGTGAGTGTTGAGGAAGTTCAAGATGCTGATGCTCGAGACCCTGTACCCACTGACGAGGTTCAGTTAGTGGGGCAAGCCCTTAACACTTTCCTTGCTTAGCTGACACATCTTGTACAACCTATTTTGCATAAGGTATTTCATTTTTTCCTTCTTTCTTCTCATTTACGAATGATTTGTCTCATTTATAGTTAACCCGGTTGTTCACTTATGGTTGTTAACTGTGTAGGATAACCAAGAACGCCAAGGACCGGCAAAACCTGTAAATAAGCCGGAACATATTGTTGATCCCTTGTACCAGATTGCATTGACCATCCCCGATCTTTTCCTTAGAAACATGTAGGTGCCATGGGACCCGGAGATGTTTGGGGTGCATAATGACAACTTCCCTTTGTACATCTAGCATGAGGATATTTCTGAGATCATCCATGGTGGTCAATGTCTGAACATATTTGTTATACAATTATGGATTTTGTAAGTCACTTTCAATTGACTACTGTTACATAACTAATTGTTTTATATTGTTGCAAAATTGACTTTATTTTCAAAACAATAGGCATATGAATGACTTATCCTGCAATCGAATCATCCCGATGTGTATGGATTGATCGAGCCACAGTCCATACAAAGATCTAAGCAATCTCAATTTCAAACCAAGGACTATATGAAGAAATGGATGTAGAGTTCACAGAAAGATGTCTATCTTGCACCGTATTTGAATGGGTAAGTAAAATTGTATAAAAGGATTTAATTAATGTATGCAGTATAATAACTTCTTTATCTCCAATGCAATGCACATTGGCAACTGGTCGTTATATGTCCTAAGGCCAATGTTGTCGTGTGGTTCTGTTCATTGCATAACAGGCCTGATAACCACCTTAAAGGAATTATTAACAGGTAGGTTGTAATTTGTAAGACATTTATGTTATTTCTATGCCATGAATATGTTAATTGTACACTATGCATGCATGTTTCTCTTAAGTAGTGCTTTGAAGGGAGTCCATGACACTGAAAGAAATAAATCAAAGGCTACTACTAAATGGATTGTGCTTAAGGTAAGTCTCCTAATAAATCATGGTTTATGTATTCAAAATAATTTTTATTACTATTTACACTAATTTCCGTTTAACTTTGACTATGTTATTGAATTTAGTGTAATAAGCAAAAAGGAAGCACTGAGTGTGGCTATTATGTCATGCATTGGATGTTGACGATAGTCCAAGGAGGCTTCAAAGATAACTGGGACATGGCAATTAATTGTCTAATTCAAAACTAATTTTATTTTTTTGAGTTGTTTTTGTTATGTACTTATTAAATTATGTTTTATTATGTCATGCAGTATTTCATTGATGAAAGAACACTGGAAGCCGACAGACTGAAGGCTATTTAGGTTCAATGGGCGAAGTTTTATCTTAAAATTAGAGATGACATATTAGGTTAGGTGGTTAAGGGATTGATAAAACAATTGTATAAATTGACACTATTGAATTTTATTTGTTATTGAAATATTATTTTATTGTATTGTATTCTGAAATTGGCTGGTCTGGAATTTAATTTAAAGGGTGAAAAACTGTTAAAATTAAAAAAACAAACAAAATATTTTTAAAAAAAAGACAACATCGGTTTTCTTGAGAAAATCGATGTTAACTTATGTAACAACATCTGTTTTTAGGAAAAACCGATGTTAACTTGCACTACAACATCGGTTTTCGTCGAAAACTGATGTTGTTACATGAGATCAACATCAATTTTCATCTAAAACCGATGTTGTGCATGGGAGATCAACATCGGTTTTCGTAACGAAAATGATGTTGTTACATAGATAGGGACATCAGTTTTCCAAAGAAAACCAATGTCGTTACATGAGATCAACATCGGTTTTCGTTGAAAATCGATGTTGTTCCAGCTTTTACATTTTTTTTACGTTTTTATTTATTACATAATGACATCGATTTTTACTGAAAACTAATGTTGTATACTTTTCGTTAACATCAGTTTTGAAAACCAATGTTAACTTCCACACTTTCAACGTCACCTGATTCCACATTGGTTCAAAACCGATGTGGAATGTCAAAAATAACCAATGTTGAATGTTGTCTTTCTAGTAGTGTGAAATAATTATAAAAAATAAAAATTCCCTATTTAAGTAACCACTACATGCCTATAGGATGGATTGAATTAAAAAAGATAACAACATTAGCCAAATTTGATTGTGGTTTATGTAGAAGGTTTAAAGATCAAACATAGTTTGGTGTCATATGCACATGTAAGTCGCAATACTAGTTTTTAATTCTACATTGTGATATCATGGGTTTCTATTGTTATAAGAAAAGTTTATGTATGTTATCCAGCATAAAAAAAATAGGCTGGATAAGAACTTTGTTATTCTTATCGAAACATTAAGCACTATGATCTATTAAAGCATAATTGTTACGTCTCCTTTGAAGATTTAGCTATAAAAATCAATTTAGAGTAGGTGCTGTGTAGTGATTTTGAATTGTTGTTATGAATATATTGATATTAAGAGAAAATAATAAAGAAATTAATGCAACACTTTCAAATTTCAAAATTTACAGAATTAGAAGTACCAAGGAGGGAAAATTGAGGATCTAATCAATTTTTCTTTGCTCAACTCATCTTCTAGTTCCAGGTGAGAACTAACATCATTTTCCAATGGTCAAGTCTTCCACAATTTTGTTGTATCCCTTAATCACTTAATGTGAAAACAGGAAAGACACATTTGAGATGCTTATTATTAGTTTATTAAATTGAAAAAAGGTGTTGATGTACCACTATTATTTTGAACTTTGTGAAAAAGCATCCCCTTGAAGTTCCTTTTATGGCTGCAAAACAATTGCAGCTTAGATTGGAACCATAAGCAGGTAGATTAAGTAGATTTAAACAAATTTCATGTAGTAAACCACTCAAGTCATAATAAATATACTATCAACAAAAATCGATGCCTACAAAAGTTTATCAAACCACCTAGAGTTGTGTTGAACAAAAAAGTTGTCATTCATAAGTGATGGCCTCAAATGTTCAATTTGGATGGCATGACAGTATTGCTATATCGAGTGATATGGCAACACTCTAGTTGTAGTACTCAACTTAGTTTTCAGAACTGTCACAACATTTGTTACAAAGATAAATTAACATTTTTCAACAAGTGATTACATTATATAACTACATTAAAAAAATAGAATAGCAGCTATCATGCTATACCATCTTCAAGGTTAGCTTCTACGTAGGCGTCGCTATCCAGGATTTAAAAATTTGCAACAGTTTTAAAGTATCAACATGTTTTGCTAGTTATATGACAGGTCCATTATCATGGCCTTGCTTGATCAGAAGATTAATTTAGTATCAATTCAAAGGTTCAAAGGTTATGCTTACCATTAAAATAAGAGGTGTATTATTTGACAAATTCAAAGGTTCATCAAGATGGCCTTGCCTCATCAGACAAATTTCTTTTGGGAAATAGGTTATGTTTACCATTTAAATAAGAGGTGAATTATTTAACAAATTTAATCTAGTATCCTCAAAATGTAGTTGCATATATAGTGTTTATAGGCTATTCTTAAAAAATAAAAACTAAATAAAACTGTTTATTGGTCCTGTCAATGATCATAAGAATCGGGTTCTTCTACAATTCTACTTCATGCCCTACTGTTTTGTTATTTAATGTGTCTCTTTCTTTATTCTTTACAAAATTTTGATTTGATAATAGAGCATAGACATGTTAGGTCCACAAACTTCAACCTAGTCAGCAGTAGGAGCCATACAATATTTACCCTGGTGGGTTTATACTATCTTAAAGGAAGAATTATATTGTTTTAATTGTTTAACAACGTGGTCATTATTAATATGTACTGATTATATCGATGTTTATGTTTAATTTTTTTTGTGTTTACATCTTAGGGTTAGGGCTTGTTTGGGTAAGCTTCTCTAGAAATCCTTTTAGAAGAAGAAAATAAGCAGAAAAAAATGAGATAAGCTTTTCAATAAGTAAAAATAAGTTCTCCATTAGCTAATTTTTAGAAACTCACCAATATAGCTTCTCTAAAAGTTGAGATGATATCTACAAGTTAGCTAATAGAAAATTCATTTTAGCTTATGAAGAAGCTCATTTCATTTTTTTCTTCTTATTTTCTTCTTCTAGAAGTGCTTTTAGAGAAGCTTACATCTAAACAGGCCCTTACTTTATAAGCAAATAATATAGCTATGCAGTTGGTAACTTATCCATGTAACCAACAAATGAATTACCAGGGGAAAAGTCGTGAATAATATTAGGCCATCATTCAACCCAAAACTTCATGAGGAGAATGCCCCTTATTATTGTTTTATCTTTCCTAAATTAAGAAAGACCTGCTGGAAGGTGGGGGTAGTTATTAAAACTATATTCTAAAAATTCAACTACATCATCAATAATAACAATCTGGACTTCTTGTAAAAAAAAATCTAGACCTTAAGCAGTTCATGAACAAGAAAATGGAACATAACGATGTTAGCTATTTCTTTCAATTGTAAGAAAAACTAAATAATCTAATCATGCTTATACACAAACAACATAAGCAATTAGATTAAGTGCAGAAAAATTAAGATCATAAATACCTCCCGCCATTGCTATTCTTGTTTGCTCCGAAGATGATTTGCAGTTATCCATGATCCAATTAATCTGTAAATAGTTTGAGTCTCCAAAGTAATCTGACTTTTTCCTTAAGGATCTTCTATGCTTTCACTATCACTCATTGATGGTGTATTGAGATTTTTAGATAGCAAGCACAGGGACCTTGGCCATGGTGCACATCTCCTTTTATAACCTCTTCCCATCAAAGAGATTGTTTTTTTATATGCATAAAACATGGACTTAGTTGCTAAAAAGATAAGGGATAAAATTAGCAACAACTTAATATAAAGAAGATAAGATGAGTGGACCACCTTATGTGGTTTTGACTCATTTAAGCAACAGAAAAGAAACCAACAGTCTCCCACTTGGTCCACATATCTCATCATACACTTTAGTGAGAAATAAAATACATGAATCATGGTGATAGTTCCTTTAATATATACGAGCAGTACCTTCCATGTATTACATTGCATTATATTTCTCAAGCCCATACAACTTAATATAAACCCAATGTTTATTCTAGGTTCAAACTTAATTGATGTTTCTCAGAATAAATAACTTTTGATGCGCATAAACTGAATGAAAAACATCACAATAATGTTTCTTAATATCATTCTTACAATGAAAATCACATGGGAACGAAGTCCTTTCCTTTCCACATGATCCTTAAATTTAAATGGTGGCATGCCCTTAGTTAAAGGATTGACAATCATTAATTCAATGCTAATGTACTAAATAACAACTATATTATCTTTAGCACGTCTCTTATGGCTAGATACTGAATGTCGATGTCCTTGCTTCAACTACAACTTTTGTTATTCTTAGCCATAAAAACAACATATGAATTATCACAGTATATATTCAATGGCCTAGAAATGGAATTCCATAACTCTAAGTCCAAAAATGAAACTCCTTATCCATACAACATGTAAGGTAGCCACAAAACAAAAAATGAACTCAACCTCTATAGTGGAAGTAGCAGTCAATTAAGGTCTTCCTGATACTTCTCCAAGACAGAGCTCCACTGGCTAGCATAAAAATATATCCTAGAGTCGATTTTCTCAAATCAGCGCAGCCAGTGTAGTCTGAATCTGAGTAGTCAATCACTTCCAAGTTGTCAGTCCGTTTGTACATAAGCATATATTCCTTAGTTTCCTAAAGGTATATTATCACTTTCTTTGCAACTTTCTAGTGGTCAAAACCTAAATTACTTTGATATCTCCTTAACACTCCAATCGTAAAAGCAATATCAGGTCTTGTGTAGACTTGAGCATACATAAGGCTTCCAACAGCTGAAGCATAAGGAATGTTTGTTCTTCATTTGTTCCCGTTCAAGATCATTTTCTGAGCACTGGCTTAAATCAAACCTGTCACCCTTCACAATGGGAGCTACACTTGTTGAACAATCACTCATTCTAAATCTTTCCAAAACTTTGTTAATATAGGTCTCTTGAGACAAACCAAGACCACATCTTACTCTATCTTTATGTATCTTGATACCGATAATGTAAGAGGCATCACCCATATCCTTCATATCAAAGTTCTTAGAGAGAAATTGTTTCACCTCATATATCAAATCCTTGTCATTGGTTACAAGTAAAATATCATCCACATATAAAATAAGGAAACAAATTTTACTCCCACTGACCTTCTGGTATATACAGTGATTCGTAACATTTTTTCGAAACCAAATGAAGAAATAACGTCATGAAATTTTAAGTACCACTGATAGGAGGCTTGTTTCATACATAGATTTCTTAAGTTTGCATACCAATTTCTCACCCTTAGTAGAGGAGAATCCTTCAGGTTGTTTTATATAAACCTCTTCCTCTAGGTATCCATTGAGAAAAGTCTTTTTCACATCCATTTGTTGCAACTCTAAGTCAAAATGTGCAACCAATGCAGAATGATGCGAAGAAAATCTTGCTTAGATACAGAAGAGAATGTCTCCATGTAGTCGATTCCTTCCTTTTGATTAAATCCCTTGGCTTCGAGTCTTGCTTTGTATTTCTCAATGTTGCTTAATGAGTCTTTCTTAGTTTTGAAGACTCATTTACATCCAATGGTTTTTGCACCATCAAGCAATTGAACAAGATCCCAGACTCCATTCGATGCCATAAAATTCATCTAATCTTTCATAGGATCATACCACAAGTTTGATTCTTTAGAACTCATGGCTTGTGAAAACGTTTCAGGATCATTTTAAACTCCAATAGTATAGTCAGATTCCTGTAGATACACAACAAAGTCACTCGGTATCGCTAATTTCTTTATTCTAATATATCTCTTTAATGTTGTTTCATTATCTTCTTGAGGAACTTGTTGTTGAATTGGTTGATCAACAATTTCTTCTCGATCCTCATGAACAACTTGATCTACTAGATTATCAGCATATTATGGATCTTGAATGATAGGTTGCAAAACACCCGATTGAGCTGGAAGGGTATTGTTAATAACAACCAATCTAAGATTTGAAGTGGATGGTTGAGTAACTGAATGATCTTTATCGGAAACAAAATCTCTAGATTGATCGCTCCTACTAATCGAGTCATTCTCAAGAAATTCAACATTTCTTGATTCCACAATCCTTATACTTTGAAATAGACAGTAAAAATTGTATCCCTTAGACCTTTCAGCATATCCAATGAAGTATTCACTAATGCTCCTTGGGCCAAGCTTCTTTTCTTGTGGGTTATATATTCTCACTTCAGGCGGGCATCTCCAAACGCGTACATGTTAATAACTCAGTTTCCAACTCTTAAATTACTCAAATGGTGTCTTTGGGACAACCTTAGTTGGAACTTGATCTTCATCATATAAAACTTAAAAAATATACTAAATAAATAAAATGTTAAAAAAAAGTAAAGAAGATCATATCTATGATGAAGATCGATCGAAAATACTTTAAAATTAGATAAAAATAACAGTTAATAATATTAAATTATATTTTACATCAAAAATTAAAACACACCCAATTTTGGTCTCTATTTCAGTCGCTAACAATTTTTGCAACAGAATATTATGGTCCCAAACATAAAAAAATAAAAAAACCACAATATTCTATCGCAAAAAGTGTTAGCGACCGAATTAATCACACCCAATTTAGGCGTGTTCCAGGGGGTAACATGCCCAAATTGGGCTTGACCAGTCACACCTAATTTGGGCGTGTCTCACTGCCTCATATTGATAAATAGTTTCAGAACAATCCCCAAATTGATAATTTTTTATTAAAAAGTATTATTTGGGTTCTTCTGCCTTATTTATACTAATACTAGATTATAAAAACAAACTATATAAGGACACATATCTCAAGATAATAAAGAAATGAGGAAACCAATTGTAAGAGATGATGAGAAAATATGGAAAGTAATTCTAGGAGATAATCTAAGATTCTATATTAGGTTATGCTTACCTTTTGTACAACTATCATGCTATACCGTATATATTTCAATTCAAAGGTTCATCATGATGACCTTGCCTGATCAGACGAGCTACTTCTCTCGGTAGGCAGTTTGTTGTCATTTTAGGTTAATTTTATGCTTTACCTTGTAAGGACCATTGCTACACTCCATTATCATTTTGATTTCTTTTCTCTATAAATTCTGAGAAATACTAACTCAAATGACCCCAATGTAGAATTTGAAATTATATATATATATATGTTTAACAATGTATTAATTAATTCTTGGTTGTTGTTTTAGGTCCTTCTTATTTACTCAGTTAGCACGTTGAGGCTTCTTTTAACTTCTTTTTTCTTCACGAAACACAAACTCCTTCAGACCGTCAACATCATTGCAGTCTCTTGTTGTTGAGATTGACCATATTTTCATGTATGTCCCTTGTGTGTTAGTCTTATGTGTATTATACATGTTTGTTGATATGTCACTAATGTTTTGTCATAACATCCAATGCATTGTGAGTCAACCTTAGTTTCCCGTTTAAGGTTCAGTTCAATGAATAATACAAATAGTTTGGATTAATCATTGAATTGAATCTTGAATTGTCCGTTTGGACAGTTTGGGAAGTTTAATATTTTATACATAATTTGTACATATAGGTTAAGTATGGGTTGTTTAATTTAATGAAATTTCTGTTTACTACATATTGTTTTGTTCTCTGAGTGCATACATGTACGTATGGATGATGTATAAAATATAACTTCCTGAATGGGATAGGGCCACACCGTTTTAAAATAGATGTTACATTTTCATGCATATAAGATTTTCAATATGAAAATGACAGCTTAGTGAAAACATGGATCTTAATTGGATGAAAGCACCTCGCATTAGTGAGAAGTATGAAAATGGAGTTGAACAATTCCTCGAATTTGTCAAAATAATGCACCTTGTCTGTGTGGAAATTATTTTTGTAAATGTGGCAATGGGAGACGACAATCACTCAATGACATCAGATCACATCTAATATGTCACGGCATCATTCTGAATTACATAAAACGGATATGGCATGGTGAATTGCCAGACATGCCAATGGCCGATAACACTCCCCAGGTTCATGTAGATTCAGCAGATCGTATAGAAGATATGATACGTGATCTTGGTGAAGAGAATTTTTGGCAAACACATGCACCTATGTATGAAAAATTATTAAGTGATTCATGTTAGATACAGGGGGATCTTGAAAGGATCAAGATGCTAAGGCTCTTAGGAATGGATGTGTTTTAACTTTTGCATGCCATTCAATTGAAGGCATATCTAATCTTTAGATGTCTAAGTAAGTCATCCTATGATCCATTGCATTGCATAAACATCATTCATATTTTTTGCATTCATGTTTTCATAAAAGCATAAGTCTTATTGAAAAGTTTTTCTGAAACAAATGGTTTACATGGTTGCATAAAAGCCAAAATGTTCAAAGTTTAAGGTTTTGGGAAAACATTTTTTCTCTGGTTTAATCGATTACCAACTTGTGATAATCTATTACTTAAGCATACAAGAACAGTTTAATCGATTACAATAGAATGGTAATCGATTACACTTCACAAAGTCACAGAAAAGTCTTCCTGTGTTAATCGATTACGATTTGTGGTAATCGATTACTTGACATGTTTTTGGAAAGTGATGGATTTCTCTGACATCCAGCCGATTCTCCCCTATGGGCAACAATTGATCATTTGTATCCAAATTTTGGGGACGAGCCAAGGGACCTAAGGCTTGGTCTTGCTTTAGACGGAATGAATCCTTTTGGTAACCTTAGCACCAACCACAATTCTTGGCCTGAGTTGTTGATGATTTACAACCTCCCTCCTTATTGTGCATAAAGCGGAAATACATTATGTTGTGTGATGATAGCGGGTCCAAGACAGTCAGGAAATGATATTGATGTGTATCTTGTGCCACTGATTGAAGACTTGACAAAATTGTGGGTAGACAGGGTTGATGTGTTTGACGAAAATCTGCAGGAGACCTTTACGTTGCATGCAATGGTATTTTGTACCATTAATGACTTTCCAGCATACGAGAATTTGACATGGGTATAAGTAAGTAGTTGCATCCGATTAGTAAAGGTCGACAAAACTATTTGCCCCCTGCATGTCACACATTGTCAACAAAAGAGAAAAAAGCTTTTTGTAAATGTCTGCAGAGTCTCAAGGTCCCACAAGGATACTCTTCAAATATCAAGAGCCTTGTTTTCCTCAATGATCTCAAATTAGTAGGGTTGAAGTCTTATGATTGTCACGTGTTAATGCAACAACTAATGCCTGTAGCGATTCGGGGTATATTGCTTGACAAAGTTAGGGTTGCCATAACTCGATTGTGCTTTTTGTTTAATGTCGTATGTAGGAAAGTAATTAATCCGACACAGTTGGATGATTTGGAGAATGAGGCAACTATTGTCCTTTGTCAATTGGAAATGTTTTTTTTTTTTACATAATGGTCCACTTAATTGTTCACCTAGTGAGGGAGATCGAGTTGTGTGGTCCTGTGTTTTTACGCTGGATGTATCAGATTGAGTAGTACATGAAGGTCTTAAAAGGTTAGAATCAATACCGATCAGCTTCCATTGTTGAAAGGTACATTGCCGAAGAATGTATTGAGTTCTATTCTGAGTACATTAATACAGGTAAACATGTTGGGATCCCATAAAGTCGTCATGACCAGTCACAGGGAGGTAAGGGTACACGAGGGTTCAATGTTGTAAGTATGAGTCAACAGGAGGTTTCACAACCACATTTGTATGTTTTGAATAACATGTTTGAGGTTATGCCGTACATAGAAACTCACAAACAATATGTGACCGAAACTCACCCAAAAATGAACATGATGAAGGTGTTGCAAGAACATAATAGAACTTTCACAAGCTGGTTTAAGGTAAAAATTTTGAGTGATGACAATGCTTCCTCAATATTACTACTGCTAGCTGTTGGACCGAATTTGAATGTACCCACTTGGAAGGGATATGATATCAACAACAATTCCTTCTACACAAAGTCACTAGATGATAAAAGTACTGCGCAAAACAGTGCAGTTAGTGTTGACGTTGATTCAAAACACTTTTGTGGTGTATCTGATAACAACCCTGTTCAAGCGTCGATGCCATACCTTAGAGTTATTGAAGAAATTTGGGAGCTTGATTGTAATGAATTTAGTTTTTAAGTGTAAGTGGGTAAATGTAAACACCGGTGTGCATCAAGATCGTCTAGGATTTACATTGGTAGAACTTGATAAGGTGTGGTACAAGGACGAGCCTTTCATCATGGTAGAACAAGCGAAACATGTGTTTTACATCCAAGATCCGTGTGACTCAAGATTTTTAGTGGTTCTACAAGGAAGAACATCTAGTATCAGTCATCAGTTTGGTGATGATGCAACACTTGATATTTGTGAAATGGCTGCTTTCTCCACACGAATGCCCTCCATAGTTGAAGATAATGACGTTGATGATGAACATGCAAATCAAAATGATCATGGTGAAGGTTTATGGGAGAACATGAATATGTAACTGCTTCCTATCAAAGTAAAGTATTTTTATATATAGCTTTTCCAATTATTTGGTTTAACATTAATATTTACAATTTAATACATTTATGTTATACATATAACTTATGTGCTTTAGTGGTTTGTGTTTTTTGCAGAGTCATGGCCATACCCCCATCTTCCCCTCCCAATTCACAAGATGATTAGTCAAAGTTGACGTCTAAAAAAGGTAGACAATCCACCCGGCTAAGTAGCTTGACTATTAGAAACTTGGATCAGCCAACGCCAATGGTTAACGTTAATCCTGCAAGTGGGAGAGAATCAGACGCACACAAAGAAAAATTCCACAAATATCTTGGGGTTATGGCAAGAGGAAAAATTCCTATTGTCCATTCTTCTTGTAACATCCCCAAAATTATAAAAATGTGATGATAATTGGATAGAAGTATGTTTAGAGAAAAATAACTATATCACTCTTTCCATGAAGTAGAAATTACTAGAAAACCCTTAAGATGAAAATGTCAAAAATGCCCTTGGATATTTTTGAAAATGACCAAAATACCCCTAGGTTGAATGGCATAATTACTAAAATGCCCCTAAGCCAAAAATGCTCAAATAACTTTAGAAATTTTGTAGGAATTGGATGAAATTATAGAATACACTTAGCTAACTAAGTATCAACATATTTTGTGACAGAAAATTTTAGAATAAAATTTCTAGGAATTTTATAAGATAACAACTTTGAGACTTTATTTAAGAAAATTCAAGCATAAGAAAAATATAGAAAAATGATACATAAAATCTATAGGATTTTCCCTTAATTATAGGAAGAATAAGTCTTTCTAATAAGCTAGTCTAGTAATTTTACTAATTAAAGGAGAAATGGACCAATAAGAATTAAGATAAAGCCATTTGATAAGAAAAGCTTAAATGACATCCTAAATATGTTACGAAGATGGAAGTAACTTCTAAGTAAACTTTAGAATTATTGATCTTGAGAATGGAAATTTAAATTAGGCTTTCCTAAAATAATAAAAACCAATTTTATTCAATACAAAGATACTTAATAAGTAAAGGAAAGCACAAAATCTCCTAAATTCTAGCCATTACACGTAAAGAAGGAAAAAATTGGAAGACTTGCTCTTCAAGCCAATCTATGGCCGTGTGATATCAAGAGGAAAGGGAGAATGCTTTAGAAAATTCAAGAAAAGGACACTTGTATGGTTAACAAGCTTGGAACTTTGCCATTGGTCCATTTGGAAAGTTAAATCATCATGGCTTTAGAGATATTTTCATGACTAAGTAGAAACATTCACTAACAAGCTAGCTACTCTACGTAGGAAGG
>PYAF01004579.1:203137-217686 GCA_007407185.1 Glycine tomentella | reverse complement strand
CTCACTTGAGGTAGGTGAAGTTTAAATCTCTAGATAACCAATGGTTTGGATTAATTTACATGCTTTAGTAAGATGAATTATGGTTATTATTTAGGCTTGAATTTCGTGCTATTTGAAGGTTATTCTTTGATGAGAATATGTTGAATTAAGCCATAAGATAGGTTATGATTTATACCCATCAATATTAGTGATGTATGGAAGCCATTTGATGATCTTTTGAAAGTGATTTTGATGATATTTAGCTGTCTGTTGATATTTTTATGGAAAGATTTTGATTTAAATTTTAGAATTAGAGAATGAATGGTATGTAGTTAAATGGTTTAAATACTTGAATGATTCAATCTTGAGGATTAATTAGTGAGGTGGTAGGTGGAAGGAAAATTAAGATGTATACTAAGTTTGAATTTTTTTTGAAGGATTAAAAGAACTAGATATTATTTATATTGAGGATTATTAGTTATATTACTAACAAAATTTTTCTGTAGTTAAGGTTATTCTCTGGTTATGCATAAATTGGTAATAATCTTACTTGATTAAGGTATGGTGGTGTAACCATACTCATAAGCTTATTGGGTAAGGTATGGTGGTGTAACCATACTTATGATATATATGATGATATGATATGTATTTTGCTTATGTATTTGATTTTTATGGATGTTGATATGTTGATGTGATTAAGATTGGTGGATTCATGTTTCCATGTTCCAAGTTCAGTACGAGGCTTTGGGGAAACAGAATCTGATGCTACATACAGTACGATATGTAGTACCCATGGGCAAGGATATATGACAAAATTCATGCATGTTTGCGTAAGACTATAGCAGTGACCATACTCAGTGTGGCCACATACAATACAATATGTGGGAGCCATTTGCCCTGGGATAGTTCATCTCATGCATTCATGTAGTTGCATATTGCTTGTGGATGTGTTTGATTTTTTTTTTATGATTTTACTAACCTAATAATAGGTTCAGGATTTAGCTTTACCTACTGAGAAATTTATTTCTCACCCGATTTGTTTCATGTTTTTTTTTAGATGGCAAGGATGGACAAGTTCCATGAAGCCTTGGAGTAGTGAAGAAATATAAAAGAAGTTATGTAATAAGCTGGATTTTTAAGAAAGTAGTGTACTTGTATTATACAAACTTTTGTATCAGAGACATTGGCTATGTATATGAGTAACAAATCTTTTGCAAATTTTACATTTTAAAAATTTTACTATTATACGTTTCTTAGAAATTTATCCTTAAGAAAAATAAAAATAAGTAAATATTTAAGTCGTTACACTTCTTGGAAAGATGCTCCCGAATCGTTGAAGAACCTAATATGGGAAGACATTTTGGTAAAAATGAATACTTCAAATGTTTATTAGAAAGTTCAATTCAAGTTGAATTAGTTGTATTTGTTTAACTGTTACATTTGATATTCCAATGCAGGGAAAATTTGATATCCCAGAAGTAGGGAAAGCCAAGAAGAAGGTCATGTCATCGGTTAGCACTATATGGAGACAATTCAAGTCTTCCTTAACCACTAAATATTATATGCTGATGTAGAGAGCCATAATCAAAAGGATCCTTCTCTTAAATATGGTCTAGATCCACAAACTTTGGAGGAATTTGTTGCTAGTTGAAAAACCCCAAATTGGCAGGTTAGAAATCAATTTCTTTTTTTGGTTTATTCTTATTATTAAAATTACATGATATTGGATTCAGTCAATGACATTGTTTTGAAATTATGACAGTGAATAAGAAAAAATGCACATGAAATCCAAAAAATGAATGATTGCCCCCACATATTGTCTCGTGGGGGTTATGATTTGCTTGAAAAGAAGCTAATGGAGGAGAAAATAAGAAACGAAAAGAAGATGCAATGCATACTGAGCATTCGTCAATTGTCGATGACCCTCCATCTCCAATTCCAAGACATGTCAAGTGGAAGATGGCCCGCACCAAGAAATATGGCCACATGACATCTAACACGCACAAGAAATATCCGATAAATTTGAGAGCTCAATGAAATGTTTAATTTATTATTTTATTGTGTTATACTCAATGAATTGATATTTTGTACCTTTATGATTGCTAGACGCATTACAAGAACAAATGACACAAGGCAACGTTGTTCCTCAGGGTCAATAAGACATCCTAAATGCTGCCATTGGACGACCAGAGCACCTTGGTAGGTTTCGTATTGCAAGGACAGGTGTGACCATCAGTCAATAATTTGGACACATATCACATGCCTCTAGTAGTTCGTATGCATCCATCAACCCTGAACAATTGACTGGTATCATAAAAAACCTAAAGGAAGAATGGAGGAGAGAAGTAGAGGAGGAAAACAAACAAAGCCGGAGAAAATGAAATAAGAATTGAAGGAGAAAATGAAAGAAGGATTGAAGGAAGCAATAAAAATTGAGTTAACCCAAATGGCAACACAACAATCACCCCTGATTGACGCACAGAGACTACAGTTAGCTGCACGTGTTAGCACAAAGGGAAGTTGTACTGGAATTGCAGCCAATCCATCTGGGGAAGATAATGTTGTTGTTGTAGTGCCATGTATGGGGTTCTACGTTGAATCTCATGGGTCTATAAAGCTAGTTGCGTTGGCAAAATTTTACGACTAAACCTCCACAATTCACAATGTGGATTATCCAGATGATGTCATAAGGGTCAATGTTGAAAAAGTATGACAGGGACGCAAAAGTTCCATTTCCGAAGTTAGAGGTTAGGTATGTCAAACAGACCCTTCAGACATTCGTTCCATGGCCCACACATTTGGTCAAACCATTATCACAAAAGGTATATATATATATATATTTACAGTAATTAAATAATATTCTTTGTTAAATTTTTGTTATTAACATTTGGTTATTTTTTTATTAATATAAAACACATAGGATTCACACATTTCTTCAAAAAACCTCCCCGAATCAGTTGATAGGTCAAATATTGGGTGCAGTTGATCCATTGGATGAATTGATTAAGAACATGTATGAAGTTTAACAAAGGCATGTAGAGTTGTCGTGGGATGGGTTAAAGTTTGAGATTGCAAATGTAGAAACATCCTTCTTCATAACATATTCGGATACTAATGAAATTATATCAGGTGACAAACTTTGAACATATCTATACTACAGTTGTGGATTATTAAGTAAAAGGGCATTAAATGTCTCCTTTGGTTAACTATTAATTTATATTTGTTACAATATATATGTTTAAGATGCTCTTATTGAATTGAAATGTTAATAATAGGTTTCTGGATTAGTGGAGTACAATGTTGGGTCATGGTTCAGTGTATGAATTCCTTGAGTCTCAAATGATACACAATGCAAAGGATAGACGTGCTCAATGTCAACAATACATTGAAACATGGGTCAAGAATCACAAAGAGAGGTGTACCTAGTAGCTTATTTGAATCGGTAAGTAAGATACATATGGTACAAGGACATCAATTAAATGTCATAATTTTGTTGCTAGTTTATTTCAAATGCAGGGCCTATTGGCAACTTTTTGTTCTATGTCCTAGGAATAATACAGTTGTGTGGTTTTGTTCCTTGCGTAAGAAGCCAGACATTCACATCAAAGTCGTACTTAACAAGTTAGTTCTACCGAAACATCATATTTTTAGATTATTAAGTGAATTTAGGTACACAAGAAAAAGGTCATGCGTTAACCCACATGTATGTGGCATTTCACTAAACCATTGCACTTAAGACATTGAATACCGGTGGCGATGGTAAATGTAATGCAGCTGCACCAAACTGGATTGAAGTCAAGGTTAGTCATTTAATTAACCTTCATCTCCATTGTTTTTATTTTGTACCTTTGTAATTGTGACATTTAAATTTAATTCTTCCTCAATTTAGAGCCATGTTCAAAAATGAGGCTTTAAATGTGGGTATTACGTAATGCATTGGATGTGGAACATAGTAAGTGGGGGTTTGAAGAATGAATGGACCAAGTTATATTAACTTGAACACCTTTGCAATATGAGTTTAGTCTGAAAATGTTTTGATGTTTTACATGTCATTGACTAGTTCAACAAATTTTTTTATTGTTGCAGTGGTTTAGTGATGGAACAATGTTAGACTTGGAGAACATAACAACAATTAGGAAAAAATGGGAAGCATTTTTGTTAGAAGTTAAAAACAAATCATTGTAGGCAGGTTTTTATGCCAATGATCTGGATGAAATATTATGTTGTATTTATTAAATATTGTAAACATTATCACCAACTTTGTTACATTTATTTGTGACAATTATTGAGGATATAATTACATATGTAAATGTATTTATGTTTATTAGAATTAATTCCTCTACAACAAAGGCCAAAATATATATATATATATGCATTGTATTTTGTGCGGCAGATGTGGCTACTTTGCAGGTCATTATTTAGGTGGAGATTGCGATAGTGGTGATGGTACCCCATTTCAATGGATCCAACAGTTATCAGGTTCAACAACTACATGTATGAAGTTTTAAATTTTTTATTGCTTTTGTATTATGCTGCTTTCCAAAATATTATATGTCAACTGTTGTTTATTTTTGTTTGCCTCGCCTTGCTTCAACCAAAACGCACATTTAACAATGAACTTAAGCCATCACGTTGGACTTCTAGATTGATGATTGTTGAATTCAGGGGGAGCAGCTTGAAGCATAAGCAAAGAATGATTCAAGTCTCAAGTTTTGAGCTTTCAAACATGCAAAGGACAACTTGGAGATTAATTAGGATAAAGTGTAAGAGAAAAGCAATTTTGATGATCCTAAAGCATTGCATTCATTCTAACTCACAAATAACTTAAAATGGTTTAATAAAAATCACAAGGCTTTTATAAAATGGTTAAGTTTCAAACTTGTTTCAAAGGTTTTTGGAAAAATGGTTTTCTTGCTGTTTTAATCGATTACATTCATCACTTATTCTGGAAAAGCTTTCATGAACATTATAATTAAAGATTTGACATGTTTAAAGCCAAAAAGGGGGAGATTGTTGAATTCAGGGGGAGCTGCTTGAAGCATAAGCAAAGAATGATTCAAGTCTCAAGTTTTGAGCTTTCAAACATGAAAAGGACAACTTGGAGATGAATTAGGATAAGTCTCAAGACTCACTGCTAATCAATTAAAGATTTGACATGTTTAAAGCCAAAAAGGGAGAGATTGTTGAATTCAGGGGGAGCTGCTTGAAGCATAAGCAAAGAATGATTCAAGTCTCAAGTTTTGAGCTTTCAAACATGCAAAGGACAACTTGGAGATGAATTAGGATAAAATGTAAGAGAAAAGCAATTTTGATGATCCTAAAGCATTGCATTCATTCTAACTCACAAATAACTTAAAATGGTTTAATAAAAATCACAAGGCTTTTATAAAATGGTTAAGTTTCAAACTTGTTTCAAAGGTTTTTGGAAAAATGGTTTTCTTGCTGTTTTAATCGATTACAATATCGTATTAATCGATTATTTTGTTCATCACTTATTCTGGAAAAGCTTTCATGAACATTATAATTGATTACATATCGGATTAACCGATTATTATACCTTTGGTTTTAGAAAACTGCCTTGTTGAACATTTTAATTGATTACATATGAGTAGTAATCGATTACATGCTTAAATATGTATTTTAAGAACTGCTGGGATAATCAATTACCAGTGTTATGTAATCAATTACATAGGCTTATCTGAAATTAGCCAATCCCTTCTTTAATCGATTACCATGGGTTGTAACCGATTACTTGTTGTCTTTAAATTCTATGTTTTGTACTAGATAATCGATTACCGAGATTAGTAATCGATTACACTGTGAAATCAGAAAGGCTATGGCTCCTGCTTTAATCGATTACCATTTCCTGTAATTGATTACTTAGTGTATTTTGAAAAACATAGATCTTCTGTCTTAATCGATTACAAGACGGAATAATCAAGTATTTGCTCCGTTATAGAAATTCCAGAAAAGCTTATGAACATTTTAATCGATTACATTCTTGAATTAATCGATTACAAAAGCAAAACAATCGATTATTAGGCGCGTATTAATCGATTATTTCTATTACATTTTTCTGTTATAAATAGGAAATCACTTTGCTTGATCATGAGTTTGTGAGTCAATCTTGAGCAAGATTTTATTCAAGATTAAGGGAAGTTGATTTAACTGGCTAATTCAACCTGTGTTAATCCATCATATGCATTGTTAATCATTGGATCATCAAGTTGTTTCTCTCCTTAATCTTTCTGTAATTTTCGTTTTGATTTTGGATGTAATTCTTTGTCTATTGTGATTGGGTTTCTTGCTTGTAATCTAGAGATATGGTTTCTCTAGGGGTTGTGCTGAGTAGTGTTCTCAGTGGGTTTGTCTCTAAGATTCTAATGGTGTTTTAGATTTCTGAACTTTATCTAGGGTTGATAAAGAGAGACTTTGTAATTACTTGTAAGAACAGAAAATTGCAATAGTGGAACTCCATTCTAGTGTTGAGTGGAAAAAAACTGGATGCAGCTTTATAGTGTTTGAAGTGAACCAGTATAAATCTTGTGTGCTTTGATTTTAATTTCTTTCTTGATTATATTATGTCCATCTTGATTGTCTTGCTTTACTTATCAATTCAATTTTGAGCTATTGGATACCTTGGACTGAACATTTGATTGAATAAGGATTCTTGGTTTCAAAAGTGATAAAGATCCTACGGGAAACTCTGATTTTGTTTAAGAAATTTTTAATTTACCAAGTCTAACCAATTCACCCCCCCTCTTGGTTAAGTGTGAAGTGTTCCTATATTCTACAATTGGTATCAGATCTGGTTCTTGAAAGTTACTCAAGATCATTTTTTTTTTCAAAAATGAATACTTCACAAATAACCTTCAAGGAAGGTGCTTCTTTAAACAGACCTCCTTTATTTGAAGGGGAGCATTTCAATTTTTGGAAAAATAGGATGAAGATCTTTATTCAATCCAATGATCCAGGTGCTTGGAATACAATAGAAAAAGGTCCTAGGGTACCCATCAAAGTTGTTGATAATAACATGATTCCCAAAGATTGGGATGAGATGAATGATGAAGAAAAAAGGATTGCTCAGTATGATTTTAAAGCCAAGATTATGATAACTTCTGCTCTTTCTTCTAATGAATTCTTTAGAACAGTTAGATGTATCAATGCCAAGGAGATGTGGGAGATGCTAGAGATCACCGATGAAGGAACTGAAGAAGTGAGGAGATCAAGAAAGCACTCCTTGATACATGAATATGAGATGTTCAAAATGAACCAAAATGAAAGTATCTCTCAACTCCAAACAAGATTCACACACATAGTGAATCATCTTTTGGGACTTGGGAAGACCTTTGATGTTGAGGAATTGAACATCAAAATCCTGAAGTGTCTCACTAGAGCATGGCAACCAAAAGGGACACCTGTCAAAGAATCTAAAGATCTTTCACAAATGACCATGGTTGTTCTCTTTGGTAAGTTACTTGAGTATGAATTAAAATTATCTCAACTAACCTTTGGTGAAGATGTAGATAGAAAAGGTAAAGGAATTGCACTAAAGGCTATAGCACCTAAGGTGGAAAAAGAAGAAAACTCAAGTGATGAGGAAGATGAAGAAAGCATGAACTTAATTGTGAAAAAGTTCAGCAAGTTTCTAAAGAAGAATAAGGGCAAAAGATTCACAAGAAATAACAAGAGCAATACCAACAACAACACTAGCAACACCAAGAAGATTGACAACAACTTCACATGCTTTGAATGTGGCAAACCTAGCCACATAAAGTCAGAATGTTCAATCTACTTGAAGAAACAACAAAGTGAAAGCAAAGGCAAGAGAGAAGCAAAGCCAAGAAGAGCCTATATTGCTTGGGAGGACAATGACTCTACAACTTCTGAATCCTCCACTTAATTAGAGGAAGCTAACATGTGCCTTACTTCAATTGTCAATGAAGAGAATGATGATCTCTTAGATGAAGAAGATGAGGTAACCTCTAAACTTGATCAAGCTATTTTTGATTTTCAAGAGATGCATAAAGAGGCTAAAAAGCTTGCTAAATCCAACAATAAGCTTAAGAAAAATATTGAGAATCATCTTGCAAAAATAATGGAATTACAAACTGAAGTTTGTAACTTGAAGGAAGAAAATGAGAAACTTACTTCAAGCTACAACTCAAGTGGTTGTGTTTGTGCCTCTTCCTCTATAACTATTGACAAATATGAAATGCTGCAAAAAGTCTTTGATGAGTATAGACTTAATCAAGAAGAAAAGTATATGCAGATTGTTTCAAAGAACAATGAGTTGATTGACATCTTAGAAAAACTCAACAAAGGAAAATGTGATTTGAATGATATGTTGAGTGCTCAAAAACAGTTTGGTGACACTTCTGGATTGGGGTACAAAAAGAGTTTTAAAAATGTTCAAAAGACAACATTTGTGCTTCCAAAACAGAAGAAGAAGAAACCAAGATTCAATCAAAATAGGTTCTTTATAAATTCATATAAAGTTGTTGTTTGTCATTATTGATGGAGAGAGGACATACATCTTACCAATGTTTTGCAAGAAAATTCTATGTCCCAAATGGTGAGTGTATTTGGGTAGAAAAGAAAAAGCAAGCAACTAACCCTTTTGGACCCAACCTCAAGTGGGTACCTTCTCCTATGAAGTGATTTGTTCTTTTTGTAGGTGTGTCTTAGAGCAAGCTCTTCCTTATGGTATCTTGATAGTGGCTGCTCAAGACATATGACCGGTGACAAGTCCTTACTCAAAAATCTTACACTTAAAGATGGGGGCTATGTTACTTATGGAGACAACAACAAAGGGAAGATTATAGGTGAAGGAAACATTGGTGACAGCTTGAACACAAAAATTAGCAATGTACTCTATGTTGAAGGCTTGAAGCATAATCTACTAAGCATAAGTCAATTATGCGATAAAGGTTTTAAAATTTCTTTCAATCAAGATTACTGCATGATATGTGATGGTAAAAGTGGAGAAGTAATCCACATTGGCAAAAGAAAATGTAACATTTATTTGATTTCCATTGATCATGCATTATTCCACAAGACTGCATGCTTAATGAGTAAGTTAGATGAAACATGGTTGTGGCATAGGAGAGCTAGCCACATTAACATGCACCATATGAATAAACTCATTAAAAAGGGCTTAGTAATTGGCCTACCAAAACTAAAATTTGAAAAGGACAAACTATGTGATGCATGTCAAAAAGGGAAACAAACCAAAATCTCTTTTCAAAGTAAAAGCATTGTTTCCACCTCAAGACCACTTGAATTACTGCACATTGATTTGTTTGGTCCTTCTAGAACCATGAGTTTAGGTGGTAATTACTATGGACTTGTTATTGTTGATAACTATTCTAGATTTACTTGGACTTTGTTTTGAAATCCAAGAGTGACGCTTTCCATGCTTTCAGAAAATTGGCCAAACTTGTTCAAAAAGAGAAAGGTTGTAAAATTATCTCAATTCGAAGTGACCATGATGGAGAATTCCAAAATGAACATTTTGAAAATTCTGTGAAGAAAATGGAATTAACCACAATTATTCAACTCCAAGAACACCACAACAAAATGGTGTTGTGGAGAGGAAAAACAGATCACTTGAAGAAGGTGCAAGAACACTTCTAAATGAGACAAATTTACCAAAGTATTTTTGGGCTGATGTAGTAAGTACTATTTGTTACACTTTAAATAGATTACTCATAAGACCCATCTTGAAGGAAAACACCTTATGAGTTATACAAAGGAAGAAAGCCCAATATTTCTCATTTAAGAAATTTTGGCTGCAAGTGTTTTGTTTTAAATAATGGGAAAGAATCACTAGGAAAGTTTGATGCAAAGGCTGATGAAGCCATATGTCTTGGATATTCATTGCAAAGTAAAGCATATAGAGTTTTCAACAAAAGAACCTTGTGTTTGTCCATGTAATTTGTGATGAATCTAACCCTTCAAAAGAGGAAAAAGATTGTGAGAAGATGCAGGTCAATTGGAGCAAAATGTCCTGCTTGAGAAATTATCTATCAATGAGAAAAGTGAACCTAGTGCTGAAGAAATTCCATCAACTTCCAACCAAAGGCCAAAAGAGTGGAGAACTACAAAAGACCTCTCACTAGACAATATTATTGGATAAGTGTCAAAGGGAGTCTCTACTAGATCTTCTCTTAGAAATTTATGTTGTGATATGGCTTTTGTATCTCAAATTGAACCAAAAGATATTAATCATGCCTTACAAGATGAACATTGGATGCATGCCATGCATGATGAACTGAATCAATTCAAAAGAAATGAAGTTTGGGAACTTGTTCCTAGACCATCATTAATTAAGCCTATTGGTACAAAGTGGATTTTTATGAACAAACTTGATGAAAGTGGAATCATAGTAAGAAACAAGGCTAGATTGGTTGCTAAAGGTTACTGATGTGTTGCTAACACATCTTAATTTTAGGCTAGTTTAGGTTATAAATTAATTGAATAATTAGGAATATAGATTAGAATATGTTAGTTTGTTAATTATATTCAAATTGTATCTCATTTCATTACCAAGTTATGATTTCAGGGCCAAAAGAAGAAGAAAACCAAAAAAGAAGGCCTCGCGCGACCAGCGCCATAAACCGCGCAAGTAGCGTGGGATGCTCAGAGCCAGCCATTTAATTCGAAGACTCCACGCAATCAGCATGGAAGTCCACGCAAGTCGCGCTACAAGCCAATTGACAAAGCTTCAACTCGAATAAGTTGCGCGGGTAGCGCCAAGTTCCGCGCCATTCGCGTCAGTTGCCCAGGATCAATCCCTCAGCTCGAAGACTTCACGCGATCAGCGTGAAAGTCCGCGCGATCAGCGCCATTTATTCGATTTGCCCATGCGATCAGCATGGAACCTCACGCGAATCATGCCATGAAGATTCTGTTTCTTGATTTAAAGTGATCTGGCTCAAAAATGCAGAGGAAGAAGGTGCTTTGTTGTCCAAATTAAACCTTACTGAAGGTAATTATAAAAAGGGACCTCTGGACTGAAGAAAAGCATCTTGGAAAACTTTTGGATAACTTTTGACAACCAATTACATACATTTAGAGAGAATTGCTGAAAGATCAAGGCTAGGGTTTGCTATAAAAGAATGTTTCATTTGACAACTTTGGTGTTCTTGATGGCTATGTTAGGCTAAATTCATTATTGTGGTTAGGCCAAGAACCAATGTGAACTCCTCTATAATTTGATTGGTATTGAATGAGATTATTCTGATTGCTTTATTTTACTCTGTTCTTAATTGTTGTACTCTTTCTTAGAATTGGTCATTCTATCTAAGTTCTGAGGGTTAGGATTCGCAATAGGGATGTTGGGATTCTAATTTCTGACATGAGTAAGATAATAATTGTTCATTGCCTAGGGACAGGGATGCGTGATTAAAGAACTTTATAATATATTCTTTTAAATGCTTAACTTGATAGAAGTCACTAAGGGATTAGGGTTTTGATTCAGGTTAAAGGGTTAATTCGCTAAGAGATTAGGGATTAGCTAAAGTAGAAAAGATTTATTCTCTGAGTAATCAGAAGCAATCGACTTTGATAATCAGTCAAGTGGAAGAGGTAGGAATCAAAGGGGATTGCATCCTAATCACAATTATTTCATCCATTGGTTCACAACTCACTCTACTTGCATTTTAATCCTTTTTAATTTCTGTCATTTACTTAATCATTCAACTCTCAACACAACAACAATTCTCTCAAAAATAATTTCTTTTTCTTCCAATTGCTCAGACGGTGAATTACTGTGAACTTAGTATCAATCCCTGTGGATACGATACTCTACTTACCTACTTTATTACTTGAAACGAGCGATATACTTGCCGTTTTCGCAATAAGTTTTTGGCGCCGTTGCCGGGGATTGATAAACTAGTTTTGTAGTAATTTTAATCTTTGTGATTAAAAATTGTTGTTACTAATTGCTTCTCTGAGTTTATGCGAGGTTCAGTCAATCCTGAGAATTTACAGTACGATCCTGAGATAGAGAGAACTGTTCGAAGGAGACTAGCCAGACAGAGAAGGAGAGAAGCAGAAAACTTTGATTTTGATTCAATTCCTGAATTAGAGTCAGAGGTAGAGATGGCTAAAGAAAAACATTATCAGCCAAGATCAAGACCAGAGGATGAACTAATGGAGGATATTCTGGCTCCAATGTTCACAAGACCAAACTCTAGCATTGTGAGACCACCAATACAAGCCAATCACTTTGACATTAATCCTTCATTGATTTCTTTGGTGGAACGCAGTCAGTTTGGTGGGGAATACTTTGAAGACCCTCATGATTTTTTTGATAGATTTATGAGAATCTGTGACACTATCAGACACCAAGGGGTTTCAGATGATGCTATAAGACTAAGCTTATTCCCTTTTGCTGTTAAGGGAAATGCACTGAGATGGTTGAACAGACAAACATCGAATAGCATCACTACTTGGGATGACTTACTCTCAAGGTTTTTTGCACAATACTTTTCCATGGACAAATACAATAAGTTGGTGAATGAAATTACCAACTTCACTCAGAATGGAAGAGAGACCTATGTGCTGCTTGGAACAGATTCCAGGAATTAATTAGGAGATGCCCAGAATATGACATGCCTGTGGGTAAGCAGGTACGTATTTTCTTTAATGGTATGACTCCTGAGTCACATATGATTGTCAATGTTGTACCAGGGGGTACAATAAGGTCAAAAACTGCAGCTCAAACCTATGAGCTGATTAATTCTCTGGCTCGCAATGAAAATGAAAGCATCATGATTCAACCAAAAAAGGAACCTATTCAATTATCCAACAATGATGCTATGCTTGCAGAGCAGAAATTATTAGTCCATCAGCTGGCTAAATTAACTGAAAAAATAGACAGACTACAAGTCTCTGCAGCCCAAGTTTCATCCAATAGCATGCCCTGCATCAGCTGTGAATATTGCCAAGGTGAGCATGAATCTAATGTATTTCCTATTCTTGTTGGAGCTGACCCTGTGCAGGTTAATGGAATCTGGAATGACCAGAGACAGCAACAGCAATATCAGAGGAATCACAACTTTGCTCCGGGAAACAACTATCAAAGAAAATTCCAAGGAGGCGGGACTACAAGTCTAACAACTACCTACAGCCTCCAGCCATTCCCAACAAGGAGATGTCTGAGCTAGAAAAGGTGGTGATGCAGCTGTCCAAAACAACAACTGAGCACATTCAGGCTACCAACGCCTTCATAAATGAAACCAGAGCTCACCGGACTAATCAAGATGCTTCCATAAGAAATCTGGAAAACCAGATTGGTCAGCTGGCAAAACAGCTAGCTGAGCGACCACCAGGCCAGTTCCCCAGTGACACAGTGATAAACCCAAGGGAACATGCAAAGGCTATTACCACCAGAAGTGGGAAAGTACTCATTCCACAAGAAAAGCCTAAGGTGAGTAGAAAAGAAAAAGAAAAAGAAAATACAGCAGTTACCACAGAAGAAGAAAAAGCTACTGAAAGTTCCAAAGAGAACAATTCTGCACCTCCAAAGAAGCAATGGGATTTCTCTCGCTTTGAGAAACCCCCATATCCAGTGCAGACCAAACAACAAATCCAGAAGCAGCAGTTTGCCAGGTTCTTGGATATGTTCAAAAAGTTACACATCCGTTACAACCAAGAGGAAGACATTGACTATGAGGAAACTTTTGCTCCAGTCGCAAGATTGGAAGTAATTAGGCTATTACTTGCATATGCATGCTTAATGGGTTTCAAACTTTATCAAATGGATGTCAAAAGTGCCTTTTTAAATGGTTACATAGAGGAGGACATATATGTTGAACAACCTCCAAGTTTTTCTGATTTTAAACATCCTAATCATGTCTTTAAACTTAAAAGACCCTCTATGGTCTGAAACAAGCTCCAAGATCATGGTATGAAAGATTGAGTAAGTTCCTACTTGATCAATATTTTGTAAGGGGTAATGTTGATAAAACCTTGTTCATCAAGAGGCATAAGAATGATATCCTATTGGTTCAAATATATGTTGATGACATTATCTTTGGTTCAACTAATCAAAAGCTTTGCAAAGAATTTTCTGCAGCTATGCAAAATGAGTTTGAGATGTCTATGATGGGAGAGTTAACATTCTTTCTAGGACTTCAAGTTAAACAAATGAAGAATGGAACTTTCCTAAATCAATCAAAGTACTACCTTGAAGTCATTAAGAAGTTTGAGATGGAGAAAAGCAAAGATGCTATAACTCCTATGGCAACTTCAACATACCTTGATTCAAATGAAAAAGGGAAGAAGGTGGATGAATCCAAATTTAGAGGAATGATTGGTTCCTTACTTTATTTGACAGCTAGTAGACCAGATATTATGCTAAGTATTTGCTTGTGTGCAAGATATCAAGCAAATCCAAAAGAGTCTCACCTTACAGCAGTCAAAAGGATCATCAAATACCTCAAGGCAACACCCAAAGTTGGGCTATGGTATCCTAAGGGTGCACCAATAAATATTATTGGATATTCTGATTCTGATTTTGCAGGATGTAAACTTGATAGGAAAAGCACAAGTGGAACTTGTCA
>PYAF01004579.1:190980-203037 GCA_007407185.1 Glycine tomentella | reverse complement strand
AGTCTCACCTTACAGCAGTCAAAAGGATCATCAAATACCTCAAGGCAACACCCAAAGTTGGGCTATGGTATCCTAAGGGTGCACCAATAAATATTATTGGATATTCTGATTCTGATTTTGCAGGATGTAAACTTGATAGGAAAAGCACAAGTGGAACTTGTCATCTCCTTGGAAGCTCACTCATATCATGGCATTGCAAAAAACAAGCTTGTGTGGCTTTGTCAACTGCTGAAGCTGAATATATCTCAACTGGAAGTTGCTGTGCACAAAGCCTATGGCTTAAGCAACAAATGCAAGATTATGGAGTTAATCTTAAAGAGATACCACTACTTTGTGACAACACAAGTGCAACAAATATTTCAAAGAATCCTGTCATGCACTCAAGGACCAAGCACATTGAAATATCACTTCATAAAAGACCATATGCAGAAAGGTAACATCAAGGTTGAGTTCATTGATACCCATAATCAACTTGCTGGCATATTCACTAAACCTTTGCCAAAGAATAGATTTTATGCACTTAGAAACATGCTAGGTATTCTTGATGAAAGTAACATATGATAGCTTGTTTAAAGTACGATTTTCATGATTATTTGAAGCCTCACTGCTACAATAATGCTTTTCTTGATTGAAATTCGAATTGATCTACAAAATGCTCTGTTTCTGATATATTTGTTGTAATAATCGATTACACCACGAGTTAATCGATTAAATTCATTAAAAATCATATTATGTGTGCAAATTGTGCTCAAGTAATCGATTACATTAGTCTGGTAATCGATTATTCTTCTTAGTTAAAAATTTGAATCCCTCTGGAATAATCGATTACACAAAGGGATAATCGATTACTTTGAATAAAATCCATTTTCATGTTTGTATGTCCCTCTGGAGTAATCGATTACAACATATTGGTAATCGATTACACACGTGCCTTGTGTAACGCCTCAATTTACCATCTTGTTATTATTGATTTTTAATGAAAATTCTTTTTAACTTGCTTAAAATATCAAATCAATGTTTGCTAATAACTGCTAAAAAGATTTTCGTCACTGATTGGTATTTATAAGTCTAACATAATATAAAATAAAATACAGACTGATGTCAGTTCTATTACATGGTAATAATCACCAAAATATTTCATTACAACAAACATCTTCAACTAAGCATCTTTAACAAAATCCTTTCCTCAGACATCATCTTGCCAATCCTTCTTTTACTGTTCATCTGCTCGCCCAATTAGATTGAGGTCATAGCAGGTGTCAACCACAGACGCAAAACATAGGGTAGTTTATAATAAACATAATTTAAGCAACAGAATACATTCAATATATAGATATTCATAACATCATCCTCAAGATATAATGCATGATTCTCTTTTTATATGATGGATGATTCTCTTTGATTCTTATCATGTGGTACCAACAGTCAAGATAGCCCCATCCCAGTGGCATAGAACTTATCTGATCAGTCAGGGTACTGCAGTGTTGCAATAGGAAGGTCACCCACACTTCATGTGATCATCATGGGTGGCGTGGTCCTCACTGCCAACCACCCCCCAGCTCAGACTCCTTTTGCCTGAACGCACGGACTCAGTTTAGCTATCTAACACACCTTCTCTTGAGGAAAATAACACGGACTAACCCCCGCCGGGCATATGCATATGAGACATATAAGACTGATTCACTTTAATTCTTTATCATCTCATATTTATTTTAAACATCAGTCTTCAAATTCTATCTCACATACTTTACTCAAAAATTCAATAGAATTTAAGTATAAAATTCAGCTTGTATAGAAAATTCATGGAAACACATGAAATTCATAAGGATTCATGGAACACTAAGCAACACATGTATTTCATAGAAACACTGAACAACACATGAACTTCAAACATCTATTTGAACAGAACGCACTCAAACTATCTTTATTTCTTTGAAACAATTCATCAAACACATGGTGTGCAAGCTTTATTTTCCATAGAAATAAATAAGATTCTATAAATACTTATTCAAACAAAAGCAATACTTAAACTATATTTAGCATAAACCTCCCTATACATACCTTATAACCTTTTTGCTAAGCTTGTTTACTTCCTCCTAGCTAACTCTTCTTCATGTGATTTCTCTAAAATGGTGGGGTCTTTCCTATTTGATTTAAGCTTTGAAAAGAAGAAGATGAAAGTGAAATGAAAGGAAGATGGAGAGTAGTTCACGTGTGGCTTTTGTAGAAAAGGAGTGGTTTTGACATGACTTGCATTTAGGTCCCCCTCCCCCATTTATATAGTGTTTAGGAAATGATTTAATATTCAAGGACATTTTTGCCCTTCTTAACTAGTTTCCTTCATTTAGTTCCATTCTGACTTAGGTTCTCCTTGTTCCATTATATCCTAACTTATTTTCTTCTTATTCCTTTAGATTTTCACTAGATTCATTATTATCTTTTTACTTTATAGAAAAAATCTCATAAGGCATAATGACCTACCTTTACACTTGGCCACCACTTTACAAGTGTCCTTACACTTGTCCAATTCATGAAGCTTCTTCCTTTTTTCCTTCCAAGTGTCTCAAATCATGAAGCTTCCCCATGATTCTCCAAGCTTCACGCGGATTCTAGGGAAAGGGAGAGAATTTTGCTTCATTTCATGTACTTTGTATCCATATCCTTCAAGACATGACACCTTGCTTCCAAGTGTCCTTCCACTTGTCTTCAAGCCATGAAACTTCCCCATTCTTCCTCCTCCTTCACGTGATTTATCAAGGAATCAAGAGAAGATTTTTCTTCTCATTTTGTGCACATATATGATAGATTTCTCATTTCTACAGTAATAGTGAGTTACAAGTGGCTAGATATTTCTTAAGCCTTCATGATTGTGTCTTATAATTTTAATTTATGAAGCTTAAGATATTTTTCTTAAAAAGAATAAAATTATATGATTCTCCTTGTATCCACATATCACCTTTCATGAGGAAGAAAAATTCAATTTAAAGATGACTTTACACATGGCCTTTTATAGGAAAAAGTAAAATTCAATTTGAACTTAGCTTTACACATGGCATACATAGGAGGAGTTCAAGTTCAATTCGAACTCTTCTACCCAAAGGATTATATTAAATAATGAAACTCTAGAGTTTTCCAGAAACTGACTTCAGTTACAATATAAATAACTCACAAGTAGTCTATACAGAGTGCTACACAAACCTTACCTTTAAGACTGTTTATGTCTTAATTCTGATTGGTTTGTTCCACTTCTGAACATCAAAATTACTAAACCATTTTCTTAAATAGATCTGTACATTCTACAATTAAGAGAAAATTCCTCAGATCCTACATATTATTTTTCCATATTTTTCTGATGCCTGAATCCTTCTGAATACAACTTCAAAGTCATTATCTTATAAAATTCATAGAAATTCTATTCTATGGTTCTCTGTCACAAAGTATTTTGATACTCTACCATCCAAGAGTATTCTGTAATTTCATCAGGTTCTCACAAAATCTCTAAGGATATATGATCATTTATGGCCTAAAGGGCATTATGATAATTTCATCATCATCCTAGGGCATAATTGTCATTTCCACCATAAAATATCTAGCCAAAATATCTAAGGGTATTCTTGTCATTTTCAAAATATCCAAAGGCGTTTATGTAATTTTTACCTTTAAATATCTCACTAAAATATCTAGGGACATTTTTTTCATTTTCACCTCAAGGGCATTTCTGTAATTTCTAATTTAAGGAAAGGGTCATATGGTCATTTCTCTTCAAACATTTCCTTAATGTCTCTAATTGATATTTCACCCAATTAATTCAAATACAGACCAACCAAATTTCTCATAATCTAATATTTACATCAAGAATAATTCATTTAACATATATTTGCAGTTATTGAAATTTCAGGGTGTTACACCTTGTGTTATATATATTTCTTGGAATAATTGATTACTACAAGTATGTAATCGATTACACATGTGCTGTGATGTTTTAATCCTGCTGGAATAATCGATTACCACTTGGAATAATTGATTACATAAGCTCTGATACTTGTTTGGATTTTTATCTTGACTGATATAATTGATTACTGAAGCATATAATCGATTACACATCATCTTCAACCTCTGAATGTTTACAAAATAATTGATTACCTAACGAGATAATCAATTACTGTATGTTAATTTTGTTTTCTAATTTTGTTTTCTGACAATTTTTTTTGGGTTTGGTAACTGCCCAATCCAATCAATTTCGTATCTGATCATCATTGATTGGTGTTAACTGTCTCTAACAGCTAGATTTTTTAATAATTTGAACGTTGGTGATTGATTTTTGCCTATAAATACTTGCCTTGCGTCAATATTTGTCTTTGCACCAACATCTCTATCTTTTCTTGCTTTCTTTCTGTCTTAGTCATTTGTGTTGTTACTCTCTACGGAAAATGTCTACCCCAAAATGTGTTAGAACTGGTAAAAGAAAGGTAGGGGAGTCTTCTTCTAACCCACAGCCTCAACCACCAAATAGGTTGGACATTTGATTCAACAAAGAATCTGACAAAATGAACTATCTGCAGTTCAATGCAACCAAGCCCATTAGTTCCCTAAGTACCTTAGCCTTGACTGGTTCATAAAGGAAGGATTTATATTTCCTGCCTACATGGAAGCCCAAGGCCTTAGGAGATTTGTTGAAATGAAGGGTACTTACTACCCTGACTTGGTAAAGGTTTTCTATACTTGTGCCAAGGCATCCATGAATGGGAACCTCAAGTCCGTTGTCAAGGGAGTTGAGATGGAAATCACTCCTGAATTATGGGAAACTATTGCTGGGGTTACCTGTGATGGTGAGAGAAAATTTGAAGAAACTGCTGGGGGCTATAATAAAATAGGAACCTATAGGGAAATGCTTATTGATCCAAATATGTCTATTAGGAATAGATTGAGTACTGGTCCAATGGCACCAGAAAATAGGTTGCTTCATTATATCATTACCTATGTCTTAACTCCAAGGGCAACAAATCATGCCCAAGCTACTGATGAAGACCTACAATTGATGTATGGTCTGACAAACTCCATTCCCATGAATTGGGTTATTATCTTTCAAGAGATAATGTTAAAATCCAAAAGACTTGTCAACTATCCCTTTCCATATCCCATTCTAGTTTCCAGATTCATTGATCATTTCCAGAATGATGTGACTAATGAGGTGATGGACAACACCAACTCCTCAAACAACCTTATTCAAGAAAAACATCTGTCCAAGCTTGGATTAATCAAGACACCAGATGGATGGGTGATGGCTGGGCAACAACAGCAATTGCCTCCACATATGCCACAACCTAATCCTGTTGATGCTGGTGATCAAGAGGACATTTCTGCAGATTCAAGGGACTCAAACCAGCCTCTCTATACTTAATTTGAGTCTCTAATGCTGGCAAAGATGGATGGGCTGCTCAGTATGCATCATGAATTCAGGGCTGAGACTCAAGGCTCATTTAGGGAAATCAATGATAGGCTAGACAATATAGAAGCCACTCTTAGAATGGATGAATCTGAAGAATTTTAAGTCTTTGCTTTTATTTAGTTTATGTACTCTGTTTTTTATGCTTTTTAGTTCTTTTCTGTACTCATCTCCCTGATGTTAATGAAAAGCTATGCTTCTAGTTCTTTATATTCGCTGTGTTTTGCCATTTTTGACTTTAACAAGCCAAATAGGGGGAGAAAAATTGATTCGAATAATGCTCTGTATACACCTCTGTTTGCCCCTATTTTGTGCACGTGTTTGGAAAAAAATTGGTCTGAATGGCTTGTGAAATTTAGGGGGAGATAACTGTTAAAAATGATTGCATTAAGTCAATAAATCATGTAAATGAATGGTAAGTTAATCTCAGATGCTTTTAACACTTGTTCTTGCAAAGGTATTAATTTTTTTCAGGTCTGAAAAAGCTCAAATAAGTGCTAAGTCTGTTCCTCAAATTAATCTCAAGACTCACTGCTAATCAATTAAAGATTTGACATGTTTAAAGCCAAAAAGGGGGAGATTGTTGAATTCAGGGGGAGCTGCTTGAAGCATAAGCAAAGAATGATTCAAGTCTCAAGTTTTGAGCTTTCAAACATGCAAAGGACAACTTGGAGATGAATTAGGATAAAATGTAAGAGAAAAGCAATTCTGATGATCCTAAAGCATTGCATTCATTCTAACTCACAAATAACTTAAAATGGTTTAATAAAAATCACAAGGCTTTTATAAAATGGTTAAGTTTCAAACTTGTTTCAAAGGTTTTTGGAAAAAATGGTTTTCTTGTTGTTTTAATTGATTACATTCATCACTTATTCTGGAAAAGCTTTCATGAACATTATAATCGATTACATATCGGATTAATCGATTATTATACCTTTGGTCTTTAGAAAATTGCCTTGTTGAACATTTTAATCGATTACATATGAGTAGTAATCGATTACATGCTTAAATATGTATTTTAAGAATTGTTGGGATAATCGATTACCAGTGTTCTGTAATCAATTACATAGGCTTATCTAAAAATAGCCAGTCCCTGCTTTAATCGATTACTATGGGTTGTAACCGATTACTTGTTGTCTTTAAATTCTAAGTTTTGTACTAGATAATCGATTACCGAGATTAGTAATCGATTACGCTATGAAATCAGAAAGGCTATGGCTCCTACTTTAATCGATTATCATTTCCTGTAATCGATTACTTAGTGTATTTTGAAAAACATGGATCTTCTGTCTTAATCGATTACAAGACGGAATAATCGATTATTTGCTCTGTTATGGAAATTCCAAAAAAGCTTATGAACATTTTAATCGATTACATTCTTGGATTAATCGGTTACAAAAGCAAAACAATCGATTATTAGGCGCGTATTAATCGATTATTTCTGTTACGTTTTTCTGTTATAAATAGGAAATCACTTTGCTTGATTTTGCAACATTGAACATTGATACCCATTGAGCCAAATCAGTTCTAAGAGCCTTTCTAAGTGTTTTAAAGTGTTTTTACATGCTTGCTCTACAACAACATTGATCATGAGTTTGTGAGTCAATCTTGAGCAAGATTTTTTTCAAGATTAAGGGAAGCTGATTTAACTTGCTAATTCAACCTGTGTTAATCCATCATATGCATTGTTAATCATTGGATCATCAAGTTGTTTCTCTCTTTAATCTTTCTGTAATTTTCGTTTTGATTTTGGATGTAATTCTTTGTCTATTGTGATTGGGTTTCTTGCTTGTAATCTAGAGATATGGTTTCTCTAGGGGTTGTGCTGAGTAGTGTTCTCAGTGGGTTTGTCTCTAAGAATCTAATGGTATTTTAGATTTCTGAACTTTATCTAGGGTTGATAAAGAGAGACTTTGTAATTACTTGTAAGAACAGAAAATTGCAATAGTGGAACTCCATTCTAGTGTTGAGTGGAAGAAAACTGGATGTAGCTTCATAGTGTTTGAAGTGAACCAGTATAAATCTTGTGTGCTTTGATTTTAATATCTTTCTTGATTATATTCTGTCCATCTTGATTGTCTTGCTTTACTTATCAATTCAATTTTGAGCTATTGGATACCTTGGACTGAACATTTGATTGAATAAGGATTCTTGGTCTCAAAAGTGATAGAGATACTAAGGGAAACTCTGATTTTGTTTAAGAAATTTTTAATTTACCAAGCCTAACCAATTCACCCCCCCTCTTGGTTAAGTGTGAAGTGTTCCTATATTCTACAATGATATGCGTCATATTTTGGTTCAACTTGGTAATAAAAACTATTGTCATTGTTTGTTGCCTATTATGCAGTTATCCATATTACTTAGTTCATTATTCACATCGATCATTTGGCAGGTGTTTATGTGGCTCCAGTGTTAAATTTACTTGAATGTAAACCCACCTTCTTTGATCCTACAAAGTCAGCTTATGGTTTGGTTTCAATTTTCACTTATGGTAGAGCTGAAGGAAATCTATGTTTTTTCTAGTGTTTTCCTGATTTTGTATTGTCGATGTGTCAGACAATTGTTGCTCTTGATGTAATTGGAAAAGATGATGTTTCTGCTGCAATATTTGCTCCTGGATGGGTCTACGAGACTAAGCATGCACTAGATTTTGAGATTGCTTTGAATCGGTAATGTGTAGCTATCAATATTTTTCCTTTCTACTAGCTGATAAATGTGTGACAAGGTTCATGCATTCTACTAATTTATTTAGAAAAAATCAAAAGGCCCATTGTTGTTTCATATAGGTTGTGGTTGTGGATACCAAATTAATATGGTCAAATGTTCTTTTTATATTAATCATTGAGATCACAGTTTGAAGTGTTACTCACATAATTGCCATAATCATGGTCATACATTTAGCACTGCAGTTGGTGGAGTCTCGTGGAAAAATCTTGGGGGCATAGAGCAAAAGTATCTTGGAACACTACCATTTTACACAAAATTTGATAAGGTTACGAACTCTAATTGTTGCCCCCTTTCTACAAAGTTTCATGCATTCTCTACTTCATTATGTGTGTGTTGTAGTGCATTTCGAAGCATGGTATCAATTAAAAATTGTCCAAGATACTTTGTCCATGTTGAACATAACAGGTGTGAACAAGAACAACAACATTTTCTTTCTGGTAAAAATTGTTGATCTTGATTTGTGGCTTATGTCTTCTTATGCCTTGAGCTACGTCTGGTATCATTAATTTCATCTCTTGGTAACTGTTGTTGTGGGATTATTCGGGGTATCGCTTTTTGTTTACTTGAGGGTATGAGTGTGAAGTAACATTGTTACTTATTAGCTAACCTTTTTTACTCCCAAGTGTAGGTTTATTATCTAATTATTATTGTTGATTGTCAAGTGTCAACCAAGTCTGGTTTCAAAGCCCTTCAATTTGCATAGAGGTGGATCATTTCAGTTAGGGCTAGTAGTACTGAAGACAGAAGTTGATTTTAACTCTCTGGTCTCTGCTGAATGAGTTACATTGTGGCTGGTTATTATGGGACTGTTGATTTTAAGGGTATTTTGAGTGGTATCCAGACATTAGATGAATTTCCTCTTCATGACCACATTACATGTTATTTATTTGCTTGTTTCAACATACAATTGTCATTTCCTAAATTTTTTCCCCTTAGTCAAGAACTCTAGCAAGAAAATTGCATGATTGTTTGGGAATGATATAGATGGTAGTATGTTCTTCCATGTTTGACAGATTCAATATGCTTCAAATATTTGGCAAGCTGTTGCTGGGAATTTGGCAATGGCATACTCTTTACTGTGTTGCAATGATGATACTAATTTAATGACACACTACTAGAAAAATCGCTTTCTACATCAGTTATTTTGGACATTCAACATCGGTTTTGAACCGATGTTGAAACCAATGACGTTGAAAGTATCAACGTTAACATCGGTTTTTGAAAACCGATGTTAAAATAACTACACAACATTGGCTTTCTTAAAAAATTGATGTCGAATAATATGAACTTAACGAAAAAATGTAAACTATGCAAATTCAACATCGGTTTTTCGTAAAAATCTCCAACTTGTACTTGGTGTTGTTTCACACTAGAACTTTTATAGAAGCTCTTTCATTTAACTTCTCTAAAGGTTAAGGTATGTAAGTTGACATCTGGAAAAGCTCTTTCATTTCTAGCTCTTTTATAGAACTTTTATAGAAGCTCTTTCATTACACTAATTAAACTCTGATAAATTTACATTTGAGTGCTACAAGTCATCTCAACATGTACAAAAAAAAAAAAGGTAACCAATATACATAAAAAAAAAAGAGTCTCACAAGTCTTCATTCAAATTAAAGCCATCCACTGCCCAGCATTCACCTCACCATTGTCTTTCCAATTCATTATGTCTCATGCATCATAACACAATTCCACAAATAGTATCAGAAATCCAAAATTTTAAACACCCTCGACTAAGCATTTCATTTCAATTTTATTAAAAGAAATTATTATATGAATTTCTCTAAATAAATTAACTTACTTCTCCGTTATGGGTTTTCGAACGTGTGGTCTCACAAACCTTTCATACAAGACAGTAGCACCTTTGAACTGCAACAAAATTAGCCATAGCACTAGAAATAGCTTCACATCGCACCAAATTGGAATCCTGCAAATTCAATTCCAAGCAAGGAACTTTCTGCTTATTCTCCTTCTTTGGAACATGCCCCTCCCATTATTCCAAGTCTAAAGCTCAGACTCATGATGCATGCCTCATCATCTTCCATGGCATAGAATTAAAGAATGAATGGAGACACAAACACACACTCACAAAAACAGAGAAAAAGTGGTGAAAGAGGAGCCCAGACAGGAGATTTTCAGAGAGCATGGAATCAAAAAAATTGGGGATGAAGCAGTTCACGAGCGATGCGTGGAGATCGAGCTCCTTCCTTAGTTGCACGTTTAGCGAGTTCACACCGCCATCGGCACCTCCACCGGCACCGCCTTCATATCGCCATGCACCTCCAATCACCTCATACTCAATCATCTCCTCACTTGCTCCAACACGTTGGTTACCAACGGCCTGATTTCGTCACCGGGGATCAACGTCACGCCGCGTGGGATGCCATCATCGAGACAGGGCATGTACGTGACGAAGCGGGAATGGTTGAGGCGGATGAGGAGGTGCTTGAGGAACGAAGCATCTTTGAGGAAAGGGGTCGAGAAAGCGAGAGGGTGAAAGAGCGAGAGATAGCGAGAAAGTTAAAGTGAGCGAATTGAAAAAGGGTTTTCAGGTTTATAAAAGACCCACCTAATATTTCAACTTCAGCAACATCGGTTTTTTTTTCAAAGACCGATGTTACCATAACAAATTCTACATCGGTTATCTAAAAATCGATGTTATTGATGTTGAATTTCTTATGGCTACATCGGTTTTTAATTTAACCGATGTTGATTGTCTTCCAGTTACATCGATTTTTCATACAACCGATGTTAAATTGACGATGTTAAAAAGCTTTTTTTTAGTAGTGATATCATAGATTTGAAGTATTTTATTGGTTTTGTATATTGGGATGACCATTCTTTGCTCTCTCCTTACTCCCATCTTGGTCCCATCATATACTAATTACTTCATATTTTTTGTATAATACCACAAAATTATGAACCTAAATCCTCAAAACATATAATTTAGCTTGGTAAGACAATATAAGAATTTATGTTATTGGGTTAGCACTTCGCAGTGCTGTGGTGATAAAAAATTTCCTCCTCTTAAGTGGCTACGAGTTTATTAGAGTTTAAGACATGATTACCTAATTAATCTATATTAAAACCAAACTCTAAACTACCAAGCGTGAAGTTCAAAGCCTAGCTAGCTCTGCTAGGTCCATGTCATTTCCTGTGTTCTTAGTAAGTGTGCCTATCTTATAATGGAGGTCTCATTAATGCAGTAGGCTTTCTTTTTTCAATTTATTCTTTTCCATATAAGTTATTTGGTTTTTGTGTTTCCTATACTGATACTATTATATCACTGCAAGAACAATAATTTAATAAAGTAACAATCTAAACTAGAAATTTTTTTTGGCAAAAGAACCAAAATAATACTTTTTTTAATAAATATTTACCAATAAGGGGCACTTTCAGATTTATTTACAAAATTGGGGTTGTGTAACATGCCTGGATTAGGCATGTTACAACACGCCTAGATTGGGCGTGTTGTAACATGCCTAATCCAAGCATGTTACAGCTGCCCCAATTCTATAAATAGCCCCCCCCCACCATTTCCTCACTTTCCACTATCTCTCTAGAAGTGCTCTGCCTTCTCTCTAGAGTTTTTCGATGGATATTTTGTGCAGCGAAGCTCTGCTGAATTGCGAAGTTTTTCAGAAAAAATCCTGCGAACAAGTAAGCGTTTTGCTCTACCTTTTAATGATGTTGTTATTATTTAGTTATTTATATTGTTAATGATGCATGTACTTATTTTTTAGCAAAATAGATGTTAGGTTACTTAATAATTGTTTTAGTTTAGGATTTAAGATTTATTTATTAGAAAAATGTTAGGATGATGTTAATTTGTTAGTGACATAAATTTAGGTGGATAGAAAATTGTTTAGGTGTTTGGTACTGTA
>PYAF01004579.1:168082-187816 GCA_007407185.1 Glycine tomentella | reverse complement strand
TTGCCAGAAAGGAATCACCTCAGCAGCTGCACATTGAACATCAGTTTAATTAACGATATCAACTACAAAGCACTAGCAACACAAATTCTTACCAAAAAATGAATCACTTAACGTTTATAAATATCTACATAAAAATTAACTAAAAAGAAATCAACTTCAACCCTAACCCTAAACACCATGTACGCCTGCCGATACACCCCTAACCCCTCACCCGAATACCCAAACCATAAACCCCAATCAAACCCTGCTCCTCAACAGCACGACCTAAACCCCAACCAAACCCTAACCTCAACACAATGCCCTAAACCCCAACCAACCCATCCAAACCCTAAACACCATGCACGATTGCCGACACAACCCTAACCCCTCATTCGAATCCCCAAACCCTAAACCCCAATCAAACCCTACACCTCAACAGAAAGCCCAAAACCCGAACCAAACCCTACACCTCAACACAAAGCCGTATACCCAAACCAAACCCTAACTATTTAACCCAAACAATACAGCACAAACACTTTCGGTTAAACAACATACACTTATTTAACCTAACAAAAGAACATCATTTAATGGACATTCAAAAGCATATTAACAAACAATATAAAACAAATTAAATGACAAAACATTCTAATTCACATCGTCAGCTTATTTACCTTGTTCTGGTTGACTCGAACCACCCTCTGCCTGATGACAAGTTTGAGATGGCCCGACATTAACATCTTCCTGATGCACACCAGCATCCTCATCCTCATCTGACGCACTAGCATCCTCCTCAAGAAGCCGATCTTCCATTGCGATATTTTCATCATCGTCATCCTCTTCATCCTCATCCATGACCCAAGTTGGGTCATGTGAATCCTCCTGAGACACGTTTACCTCTCCGCCAACAAATGGTGCCCCTCCAGCAACATGCGATGCCCCTCCAGCAGCATATGATGATGTACGATGTGGAACTGCCTGGAGGGGTAAAACAACATCCTCAACTCCTGTAATATCCACGTACAACTCCAAAAAATATTTCCTTCCTTGGTTGCAAAATTCATCTAGTACCAACTCCACGTCTTCATCATCCATTATTTAAAACCCCATGAACTTCTCGTGTTGCCATAATCTTCCCGTCAAAGTGATTGACTGGTTGCTATTCAGACGTAATTTTTGTCGTATCTTTTCATGCAATTCAGTAAGGGTTGATGTATGCCTCACAGTGGTTCCTCGTGTTTCCCCTTCAAAAATGACACCCTGTTGGCCTTGATATTTTCTTCCATTCCAATATAACACGACGCAAACAGAATTACCACTTGAACTTATGTTTCTCGTCACTCACAACACCTTCAAAAGTCTCTGAAAAATGAAAAAACACCAGAATGGTTGGCAATTTAGCAGAGACAGAGAACACTGGAAGCCAGGATATGAAGGAAATTGGGAGGGGGAGCCTTATTTATAGAAATGGGGCAGCTGTAACATGCCTGAATTAGGCATGTTACAACATGCCCAATCTAGGCGTGCTGTAACATGCCTAATTCAGGCATGTTACATAGCCCCATTTTGGTAAATAAATCTGAAAGCGCCCCTTATTGGTAAATATTTATTAAAAAAGTATTATTTTGGTTCTTTTGCCAATTTTTTTTAGAAACCTTTTAAATAAGTTTTCGACCTTTGGAACATTTGGCATATGTTCTTTTTCTATTAACCAGCTTATGTTCTTCTTCTGCACTAGCTCAGCTTGATTCACACAGTTCAATCTTCTCTTTTTTTCATCTGCCATGCTAAGCTACAACTATGTAAAATTTAATTGCACTTATTATTTCCTTTAATTCCTTTGTCTCTGACAAGTTAGGGATTTCAACTTAATAGAAAATTGAGATTCATTCATATTTTGACTGAATAGTATTTTTGTTATGCCTCTCGTAATAAGATTTAATTTGTTTGTAATCCTTTCTAGTACACTAGTGTGACTGTTTGGGTTGACCAGGTGGCACTTTGATCCATCCTCATTTTTGCTCTTTTAGCAAAACACTTGATTTTTTTTTTAATTTATTTAAATATGCTATGTATGAATTAATGATCATTCTTGCACCTTATAATGAACTGTTTAGTGGCAGTGTATGGAAATTAATGAATCTTTTGAACTCGGATAAAATACTTAACCGTTGCAATTTTCTATCCTAGCAGTGGAATACTTTCTTTGACAAATTCCTTTTGCTTCCATCACAGATCATAAGGAACAAATACATAAGGCAGAGGAGAATGACCATTTACAGAAAGAAAAAGATTGAAGCTGATGAAGATACATGGAATAGAAATGTAGCTAAAAAGCATTCAGATATTGAAGAAAATAGTCGATCTAGAAAATAATCATGATAAAATAGAAAATCTAGAGGGTTCTCATGCAAATCAGGTTTGATTGCATTTTGCCATTAAGGTTGCCGAACTTTACTGTACAATCATAATGCGCCATACTGAATAATTTTAGTTTAACTTTTGAATGCAGTAATATAGTAATTGTCAATGTGAGGTGACACTATATGTAAGAGAAATTTTCCTGGTCTTTGATTAACCCTGTGTCATCCTTAAGGTAGTTATGGTATGATAAAAACAGTAATACCATGTCATATTGTTGATGCGGTGGAACGCCCTACTTGTAAATAACATGTTAATAATGAATGGTATTGAAAGAAAAAGCAAATGTTTTTGCTATTAATATGTTTTAACTGTACTTGGAAGCACTGGAAGAAAAAAACTAATAATGACTATTTTTCTGGTATCTTATGTGGTTTATGTGTGTCTGGGTTTTTGGTCATTTTATAATTTTTAAAAAATTTTAAAAATTAGAAAAAGGGATTTCTAAATCGGTTTTCCATAATAAAACCGTCTTAGAATCTATTAAAAAAAATTTGAACACTCATTCTAAGAGTGTTTTAAGGTAAAACCATTTTATAAGCCTTTAATATATATATATATATATATATATATATATATATATATTCTCAACACTCATTCTAAGACGGTTTTAGGATAAAATAGTCTTAGAATCTATTAAAAAATTGAACACTCATTAATTCTAAGACATTTGCTACAAAGACGATTCTAATCGTCTTTGTAAGGGTTAAACAACCGACGTAAAAAATCGTCTTTGTAGTAGTAAACAATTCTCTTCACAAATGTGAATTCTCAATCAGATTTGGAGTTCACATGATGAAATAACCAAATAAAGTTGTTTCTCAAGCTTTGGATGACACATGTTATTATTTGATGTCTTGTAATTGTTTGGTTTAGTTACAAATCATATTCAAATGTTTAATTCTGAAAATTAATACATTTATGTCTCATTAATATATTTGAAACAAATAAAACATATCTTTTATAATTAAACTCAAGATTTTTTATTTAAAAAAAAAATGTTTCTGTATAAATTAAGGCTGCATTACAAAGAACTACACTACTCTGAACTCATTATTGTTTTGTTTCTCCACGTTACTCATTGTTTCCAAAATGTAATGGTTCATTTTAAGCGTCGCATTACTTTATGGAGTAGCGGCGAACATGATTGGATTCAAGGGTTTTATTAGTTAAACAAACTTTTGAACTTTTTCCATTTTCATATGACATGTTATGCTTTTTGTACTCGCTCATTTTGTCACATCTTGTGTGAAGGCTGGATACATTTTTCAATATATTATTTTTACTTTTACCTTTCAAAGGAAAAAAAAATGATATTTTTAGTCAATTCTTCTAATTAATTTTTTTAAGGGTTTGTTTACTGTTTATTTTGTCTATATTTCCCATTTTTGAAATTGACATTTTTTTTGTTGATATAAGAAGAAAATTCTTACATAAATAAATTAATGTTTTTGTCTTATTATTTGTTCTATTTTTTTCTGCAAATACTTCATTTGTTCATCTTTTTTCGTTACTCATTCCACTGCAGCTGTAAATGGTTTGAAACAACTCTCAGCAGTTTCATTTTCTTAGCAACGAGGTTCTCTCGATTAAGCAGCTCTTGAGTAGAGATTGGAGAGTTTTCATCAGTCCTTGAGAGAGAGTAACCAATGCATTGGTGGTGGTGGTGATCCCCCTTCGATTCTAAATATTGCTTTCAGGAAGATATGATGGGAACTTTGTTTCTTAGATTGTAATTTTTCGTTTTTTGTTTCTTTCCTCGTGTAATAAATTTTTTTAACAGTATTATATATATATGTATATTCTTTCTTTACGTTGATTAAAAAACTTGAACTACAATTTTGAATTCCAAATTGATGTGCATATATGAGAAAGATATCATTTTATAATTACTAAAACTTCATTATTCAATTGTTTTTCATATCTAAATACGAATTTCATTATCCCATTACTATAGCCTATAGGCAAGTATATTGTTTTACAATATACAATTAAAGTAATTAATATAATTAGTAAACCTATATAATTAAGGTAATTATTATTTATTTTGCTCAAACTTAAACCTGAGTAATTTTGTTACTTTATTTGATATCCAAATTTGAAGGTAAATATTCAAGGACAAAATTATATAAATATTTTTATAATTAATTTTGTTACTTTATTTAATATCCAAATTCGGGATGTAGTGATAAGTGAGTTAGGATCCTTGCCGCAAGGCAAGGCACTAGGTCTTCATTCGGATTTGGTGACAAATAGGTAAGGGTCCCAACATGTTGATAGACGAGCGTGACGGGCAAACACCGTCCAAGGGTTAAGGATGCAATTGGGAAGCTGGAACATAAGAACATTAATGGTAAACTAAGGGAGTTAGTAGATGTTTTTGCCAAGAGGAAAGTGAATATTGTTTGCTTGTAAGAAAATAAGTAGGTTAGAGAAAAGACCAAGGAAGTGGATGACACCGGTTTCAAGTTGTGATATACAGGTGATAGAGTGTTTTTAGTTAAATTTTTGTCTATCATTCTTAGCTTATTTGACCTCTTTTGTACTTTTATTTTTCCATTCTAATTCAGTTTTTGGCCTAGACAAGTAAGTGGGCTTAATTGCTAATTGTTGCATATTTTTGGATTTTTGCTCACTTGATATATCTGACTTGTACAGGACCTATAGAGTGCTACGGAACTCCGAATGGAGCGTTCTTGGAGTCCTTGAAAAGATAGCGAAAAGATCTACAAGTTTGATAGAAATAGCCCAAGGCCAATTCTATCATTTGGAGGGTCATTTTAAGCTTTGAAGTTAGCACATCTGCACTTGTAATTTTAGGCTGCGAATTTGATTTTTATGGTTATAAATAGTAAATAATTAGAATTGATGGGTTTTGTTGATGGCTCATTCTTTTCTTCAGACTTAGTCACTACATATTAGTGACATTGGACAGATTTCACACACAATTTCATTTAATAAAAACAGTTTTACATTTCCTTCTTTTAAGTTTTTAGGATCAAAACCCTTACTCTCATTTTCTCTCAATTTTCTTGTTTGTTCTTCATTGTTATTCATTTTCATTTTTTTGTTCTTCCATTTTTGTGCAATAATTCCATGGGGCTTTCACTGATGATGATCATGGAAGACTAAATCCTCAATTAATTCAAGGATCCAACCCAAGCACAAGGAGAATTTGAGTTCTGGTTTGGTATTTCGAATTTTATTTGAATGTTCATCTTCTTCTTCAATTGCTATTCTATTTTCATGATTATGAATGTGTTTAGGATTGAAAACGGATTAGGTTATGGATTCATTTCCTAATTTCGAATATCAATCATAGATTAATTGGATGATATTTCAGTTAGGGTTGTGGTTTCAATCAATTTAGGGGTTAAGTCGATTGAGTTGTTTCTAATGAGATTGAATGAACTTTCACAATAGGATAAATTTATGAGAACAATGATGATTCGGATTGCTTAGGGAGGTGAATTGGATTGATGCTTTAATTATGTTTTACATTACTTCTTTTAAATTCTGTTAGTTTATGTGTTGCTTTTTAATTTTAGTTTACGTTTTTGCAAGTTTTACTTACGCACACAAACTGTTCGATAAAATTTCCCCCTTACTGTTATTAGTGAATTGAAGCTAGAACCATATTGATTGTGTCTTTGAGTCGACCTAGGTTAATCCTGTGCTACATAATTAACGTAGTTAAATTGTTTTGGTGCGTGTCGAAAATGTAATATCAACAGGTATAACCAAGAGTGAAATGGGGTTGAAATTATGATCGACAGAAGTTTTAGAAATAAAATCGTTGACGTCAAAAGAAAAGGTGATAGGATTATGATGATTAAGCTTGTAGTGGGTGATTTAATTTTAAATATCCTTAGTGTATGCACCCTAAGTTGGACTGCAATCAAATGAAAAAAAAAATAATTTTTGGAAGAATTGGAGGAGGTTTTGATAGGGATACCATGAGAGGAGAAGATTTTCCTAGGAGGAAATCTAAATGGTCATGTTTGTAAAAGCAATGGAGGTTTTCATAGAATTGATGGAGGTTTTGGCTATGGGACGAGAAATGAGACTGGAGAAGATATCTTGAATGTTGAACTAGCCTGTGATTTAAAGTTAGCGAACACTTTTTAACGAAAAAGGAGTCTTATCTTATCACTCATCATAGTGGCCAAAATCGTAGTCAAATTGATTTTTTTATGGTTAGAAGAGAAGATAGAAATTCTTGTGTCGACTGCAAGGTCTACCCTGGAGAATGTGTCGCTATGCAACATAAGCTGGTAGTTCTAGACGTTCGGTTCAACAAAATACTTAATATGAGGAAGAGGACTCAAAACCCAAGGATAAGATGGTGGAAGCTAAAGGAGGAAAAAAAAATAGACTTCAAGGAAAACATGTTGTGTGAAGGACCGTGGGAGTCTATTGGAGAAGTAAATGAAATATGGAATAAGATGGCTATGTGTGTCCAAAATGTGGGAATGAGGGTGCTAGGAGAAAGCAAACGAAACAGGGTTCTTATAAAGGAAACATGGAGGTGGAACGGAGAGGTGCATGAGGCAATTACACAGAAGAATGAATGCTTTAGATCTTTCCATAAAAGTCTCAATGATGAAAACTTGCAAAAGTTTAGAGTAGCGAGAAAAAATGCAAAGAAAACAATGCGGGAAGCTAGAGGTAAGGTTTTTGAAGATTTTTATAAAAATCTTGGGAGCAAGGATGGTGAAAAAGGTATATACAAACTTGCAAAAATGAGGGATAAGAAGAGTAAAGACCTCACCGAAGTTAGATGCATCAAGGATGAAAATAAAAAACTTTTGGTAAGAGATGAAGATGTAAATGAAAGATGGCCAAACTACTTTAACAAACTTTTTAATGGAGATGACAATACAAGTTACGTGGACTTGGAGGACGCTTATGATGATTTGAAAAGAAGATGTGTACGGAAAATTAATACACATGAAGTTAAGGAGACTTTGAACAGGATGGGTCATAATAAAGCTTTGGGACCTGATGACATCCCTATTGAAGTATGGAGAGGCCTGGAAGATGTGGCAATAAAATGGTTGACCAGTCTTTTCAATAAGATTCTTCAAACAAATACGATGCCTGATGCGTGGAGGAAAAGTATGTTTGTACCTATTTACGAAAACAACGAAAATATCCAGAATTGTTCTAACTATAAAGGCATTAAGCTCATGAGCCATACTATGAAGTTGTGGGAGAGAGTTAATGAACATCGCTTGAGGAGGGATACCAATGTTTCTATACATCAATTTGGATTTATGCCAGGAAGGTGTACCATGGAAGCTATTTTCTTGATGCGACAATTAATGAAAAGGTATCGAGAAAAGAAGAAAGACTTACATATGGTGTTCATAGATCTTGAGAAAGCATACGATAGGATCCCAATAAATGTTTTATGGTGGACTCTTGAGAAGAAAAAAGCACCATTAATGTATGATAATGCAATCAAGGATATGTATGATGGGACTACCACATGTGTGAAAACTTGTAATGGAACATCAAGGGATTTTCCTATCACAGTAGGTGTACACCAAGGTTCGACTCTTAGGCCTTATCTCTTTGCCTTAGAGATGGATAAACTAACAAAAGATATTCAAAAGGAAGTGTCGTGGTGTATGCTTTTTATAGATGATGTTGTGCTTATTGATGAGAACAAAGACAATGTTAATAGGAAACTTGAATTATGGAGAAACACTTTGGAGTCTAAAGGATTCACGATAAGTTAAAGCAAAACTGAGTATATGAAGTATGAGTTTTCGCTGGTAAGATATGGTGATCAAGACCCTGTGCATCTACTTGGTCAAGAGGTACCGAAGAAAGATGGTTTTAGATACTTGGGATCAATTTTGCAAAAAGGTGAAGAGATTGATAAGGATGTAAATCATAGAATCAGAGCAGGGTGGATGAAATGTCAGAGTGCATCTGGGTTTTTTTATGACCGCAAAATTCCCCTTAAGCTAAAAGGAAATTTCTATAGAACAATTGTAAGACTTGCAATGTTATATGGAGTTGAATGTTGGCTAGCACATATGCAACATGAGCATAAAATAAGGTTAGCATACATGAGGATGGTAAGGTGGATGTGTGTTATACGAAGATGGATAAGATAATAAATGAACATATTCGACGAAAGGTAGCAGTAGTACTGGTGAAAGTAAAGATGATGGAGCATAGATTGAGGTAGTTTAGGCACGTGATGAGACAACCCCTGGATGCTCCTGTAAGAACAAGACTTTGTTACCAAGAGCTCGACACAAAGAGTGGTAGAGGTAGACCAAAACTTACCTGGGAAGGTAATCAAACAAGACTTAATGGAGTGAGATATAGATTGGCGGAAGGTGTGTCTTAGGACAGAATGGAGAAAAGCTATAAGCTTGGTGGAGAGTTAGACCTGTTATTATCTCTATGTTCCATATGGTCCCTTTTTGGTTCTTTTCCTCTTCATTTTTCCTCTCCTTCTTTCACCTTTCTTTTCTTTTATCTTATTTTTTTTCTTTTATCTTTTTTTCCCTTTTCTTTCTTTTTTTTAAACTTCCTCGTATCTATCATTTGGTTCATCTACCATTGACCCTAATTAACTTAGATTAAGGGTATTATTGATGTTTATGTTGATTTAATGACCAAATTAAACTGTTTCTTTATAATTACTAAATTTCATTATTAAATTATTTTTGTTAATTATTTAGCATAATACAAATTCCATGAGTATTCAAAAGTAATACTTATTGTATGTAATGATAATATATCATTCGATTCATTTTATTTAAAAAGAAAGTAAAATCTAAAATAATTTCAAATAAAATATGATGGCAAATGAGGGCAAAATGCAATAGTTGACTTTGGTACATATGAGGACAAAATGTGTAAAACAGGAAACAACACCAGAGTTTGATGATATTGAATTAGTGATAAGGGACTTGCAACAAATGATATTAATTGATTAAATAATTATTCTTTTATTTAGATAGTTAATCAATAAAAATTTTAAAAATAAAAAGAAAGATACTGTGCAACAAATGATTTAACTTTTTAGCAAATATAATTATTTTTTAAACATTTAATTTGAGAAATTCAAAAAATAATTTTAATTGAATAAATAATTAGCATCTTTTATTTGGATAAGTAATCGATTAAAAATTTTGAGAATAAGAGAAAAATAGTATGTAACAAGGTTTTTTTTTTATCAAGATTAAGGATAATAATATGATTTATTTTTTTGGAAATTAAGTGAAATTAATAAGTTTAATAAAATAAAATTATTGCCTAATTTGTAATTGAATTGTCATTAATTTCTATTTTTGTTATATAATTTTTAATTAATTATTCTGAGCACTGATATGGATAAACGATAATTAAGTTAAATTTTATATATTTAAAACTATTTAAAAATACATATAAATGTCAGAAATATATATATACCATATTTAAAATATAAATTTATTGTTAGTAAAAATATAAGTATTAACATATAAAATATGCAATCATTCAAATCCTTTAATTTCAAATTTTAATTGATGAATGAATTAATTAAGATTTCAATATGTATCTTTAAATTTGAAGTTAATTAGGAAATTAATAAACTAGTTTGCATTCTGATTTATAATATGCAATAAATTAAAAACTTATTTGGAGAGTTGATAGTGTAAAATTAAAAGAGAGAGAGTATCTTTATCCAAGGAAGGATATCTTAGCAGTAAGTGGTCTACTCGATTCCACTAAGATTTACGTAGTCCAAATAATACAATAAGTATTTATACATTAAAAATATACAAAAATTATATGATTATAAAATATTTAAAATTTTGGTTTGTTGATAATGAAAATATAAATTAATATATAAAATATGTGGTCATTCAACACTAATATATTTTAACATTTTGTATGTTTTCTCAGTTTTAACTAATCGGATTGATTCATAAACTTTCACCAATTTACTTTAAAACAACATTTTCCTAACATAAAATATCTATTAATATATCTAATATAATTCAATAGAATATAAATTTATTTATAAAGATAACATATTCTTGAAAAACACGTTTATATAAATGAAACTAAAAGTATTTGAACATATGTTAATATTTACACTTATTTTCTTTTAAGGAATATTCACAATTATTTTCACTATATGTATATATACATAAAATATTAAAATACATTAAATTCGTAATAGTATAAAATTAAATTTATTTTCACAATATAAATTAACATCGTGCATTATACAAGTTAATACACTAGTAATAATAAATTTAAGAATCTATAAACAGATTTGAATGACACTATCGAAACCAAACAACTTCTCAAGGTTTGAATCATATGTATCATCATTTGGTGGTTGCTATTTTGCTAATAAATTGATTTGGTTACAAACCAAATTTAAATATTAATACATTTATTAGTCAATAAAAAAATATATTTGCAACAAACAAAATCAAAAATCGATTAATGCTTAATTATGTTCAGCAAATCAATTGATTAATGCTTAATAGGCATCTGATTTAAATTTTTGGAACTAAAAAAATGAATAACTAATATAATAGATTTACCAAATTGTAAGTAAATCAATTACAGATAAATTGTTAAATTTTGTTTTTTTTATGAGAGTTGTTATATTTTTCATACGAAATCTATAATAATAAATTCAAGAATCCATAAACAGGGTGGAATGACACGTCTTGAAATTAGACATATTCTCAAGGTTTAGACAATAACTGTTCGTAATAAATTATTAGACTTTTGTTATAAAATATTTTATAAATCTACATATTTTTATTCATTTTTATAAAAAAAAACTATTTTGTTTAAGGCTATTTTTATTAATTGATTTACGAAAACCAATTCAAGTAGCATTTAAATCTTCGTGATTAATTTTCTTATGTGATTAATTTTTTTAATAGACAAAATTTATGCGATTGGTTAGAGTTTTTTAATTGGTTAGAGAGATATGATTTACGACATCAGAGATAATATATTTACCAAATTTTAATTAATTCATCCTAAATTTCCAACAATTTGTCTCATTTCAAATTAGTATATTTTGATTACCAAACCGAATAATATATTTATGTTTCATTAATGTATTTATATAAAAAATAATCTGTTTTGATTTTACTCAATTTTTAAAATTATAAGTAAATCAATTAAGTTATGCTTAATTTCCGACAATTTATTCAATAAATTCATCCTTAATTTACATTAATCATCATTTTTGTTAAAATAGAAAATTCACTGAGTAATCCTTTCTAATCTGTTAGTTCCTAATTTTTAGGAAGTGTATTGGCTGAGTCGTTATTTTTTATTCGTTGAAATGTTTTACACGTTGAAAATGTTTTGTTACTAATGTTTTCCATTGCTGATTTTTCGTGACCTTTGGGGGAGCATTTTGTGGGTTGTGTTCTTATAGATGATTGTTTCTTGTTTACAAAAAAGAGAGTGTAACACAACACACTAAGTAGTTAAAGTTGTACCCGATTTTTGTCTATTCTTAAAAGAAGAAAACAGTTTCTTTCTTTCTTAAAATTTTACTACACTATTAAAATCATTTTGTAGCATTGATGTTCTTTTGTTCGCGTATCTTTTATTGTACATTATCAATTTGATGGTCGATTACCTTGAGAGAAGAACACATTCTAATTTTGAGTGTTTTCTCTATACGTATAACATACTTCAACCTAAACTTTTTTTAAAGGTTTGTTTTATCTTATTGAGCATTTGTTTTTTGTTGTTGAAATAATTGCCTATAAAAAAAAGCATATTTGGAACAAACTCAATCCTGGGTATTTCTTTCTTCTTTTGTAATTTGGTCATTTATATTTTTTAAGATTCCATTTTATATTAACTCTCTCTCCTATCGTTGAGATATAAATTAATTAAGATAATTATGATTAATTTATAAAAATAATGATTATTATGTATTTAAATTAAGCTAATGAAATTTTAAACGAAGTTAATTAGCTTATTGTAATTAGCACTGATGTTTTTATCTTTTCATCATACTTTTATAAGCTTCTATCTTTTTTTAGCGTACCTTTTCAAATATTTTCAATATTTTGCCTTTTAAGTTTGGTTTTTGACATTATTTTTTAATATGATTTGAACATTAATTTTTTTTTGTCACCATTGTGGCAACAGAGGTCATGATAGGACAACATAAAATAAAAAAAAATGGAATTATCACCAATATTTTATTTTGAGAGAAAAACATTGAAAAATCTTTTACAAAATAATTTTTTTAATCAAAGATGGGATAGAGAGTCGATTACTTGTAAGAAATATGTTAATACCCTACAAAACCCATTAAAAAATGGTACATTTAATTATTTGTGCAAAATTATATAATTTTATATACATTTATTTTACCCCCAAAGAGAGAACATATTTTCTTGTCAAATGAACATAACTCTATGCCAAAAGTTTTAGATACCAAATGGCTATTCTAAAAACTTTCATAATTTAACCAAATTAAAAGGTAGAAATGTTACTTAATTAATGTTGTAAATCATTGCATGAGTTAAATTATTTTTCTCACACAAATAAAATTTTAAGATTATTTTATTAAAAGTCCAAAATCAAATTTTAGTATCTAAATCAATATTTGTGCACAAGGGTTTATGATAGCAAATGGCTATTCTATAAAAGCTTATGATAAGTAATATCACAGGTAGAATTGCTACTCAATTGATAATTGCAAATCATTGCACAAATTGAAATAAATATTTTATTTGAAACCAAAAGAGAGAGAAAGGGGGAAAAAACTTTGTTATACAAATACACGAAATAGAAGGCAAAACTAGTTAGACACGAATCCATTTTTATGCCTATACTCTTGTCTTCTAAGCACAAGGAAATTAAAAATCAATGAAGCAAATTATATTATAAGCCTTCTTTACTATTTTAGAAATAAACTAAAAAAATTGCAAGATGCATAGACCAAGCACTATGCAGAAGGAACAAAGGAACAAAATTAATGCATTAAAAAGGGAATAATACTTATAAGATTGCATGTCCACTATTTACACGAGAACAAAGGGAAAAGAGAAAAACAAGGCACACCTAAAACCACTATCAAGCACGTCCAGGAAAGCACACCTCTTGTGTGTGATGATGAACTTCTGAATGTGAGACATGCAATAGCAATAGATGATATTCTTAAGACAGTTTATTGCAAAAGACAAGTTAGTTTTTTCTCTCTCTTTCTCTCTGATTTTTCTTTTCCCGTGACTTCCCCTCCTCTCTATTTTTTTTTCTTCGTAAAAATGCACTGTAGGTGGTTCCTTTTTATAGCCAAAGTTGATTAGCTTCCTTGTAACCAACTTATCTCTACTATCCTGCTATTTTCTCCACTTGGTGCTATTAACTATGTAACTTCCCATATATCTCTTAAATTCTTCCAATATTCTCTTTTTTGTAACTTCCTTGCTCTACTGCCAGTGCATGATTGTTGCTTTGTAACTGCTTGGGCAAACTGAGTCTTCCATATCTTATCCAGAAAATCAAATATTTTACTGTTGATAACTGCTTTCCTTCATCTGTCAGTATTTTATTTGACCAAGTCTTCTCCTTAATTGCCATTTAATCCGGATAAAATTGGGTATTCACAATCCCCCCCTCTTTAATAATTTCTCATCAAATAATCTTGATAATGATTTATCAATATTATTATGGTAAGAAATGAGTAAAGAAGTGAAACAATTTTATCTGGGAGCTTCTGGACTGAGGATGCAAGTTCCAGTGTTGGTTCTGAGCTTTGACGCTGATTTCTGGTGAGGTATTGGGCTATGATGATGAGTGCCCATGATGTGTCCAGGCTCTGATGTGGATTGTCGGTGAGGTATCCAGGCTTAGGATGCAGATTCCAGTGAAGTTTCAGGCTTTGATACTCATTGCCGATGATGTATCCGAGCTATGATGTTGAGTGCCAGTGAGGTATCTAGGTTGCAAGGCTGAGGATCAGTGAGGTATCCGGGCTTAGAATGCAGGTGTTGGTGCTGATTCTCATTATTTGGGCTTAGAATGCAAGTGCCGATGTTGATTTTGGGCTTTGATGCTGACTATTGGGCTATGATTATGAGTGCCAGTGATGTATTCAAGCTGTGGTGTTGATTACCAGTGAGATATTCGAGCTGTGAATGTAGGTGTCGGTGAGGTGTCCAGGCTTTGATGTTTAGCAACTTAAGCATTGGATGTTGGTGTTGTTTCCAAGCATAAAACATAAAGGGATGGTCTTTATACACCAGCCATATGTCTAATTGTTAGGAATTTTATACCATGGCAAGCGTACCGTTGTTATCGCTGTAAGTTTCGAATTTATAAAAGTTCGTCTCCACAGGGATTTGGGTTTATGTCGGTTGATTTAATTTAACAGTTTAGTAGTTATGTACAGATAAAAGACGAAGATTCATTTGTTGTTGTTTGCAGAAAATGTAAAATAAAGATAACGGAAAACAAGTAAACGATTACGGGAAATGAAATAAATAAACAGATACAAATCAAGTGAATATAGGATTGGGTTTCGTCTTGCTTATCCCTTTAATTGATTTTTACCTATGCATTTTCTATTCTTATTGACGCACACGTTTAGGTAAACTTAACTTGATTCCTCGCAATTAAGCCCTATGGATATTTTACTAAATATCGATCCCTCGCATACTTAATTAAATACCCAAGCATTAAGATCATATTCACGTGTTTAATGCGATCGAAACATTATGCTCTATTCCTAGTAACGTAACAAGTAATTTCATTCAGTTCAAACCCTAAGATTACTTTCCATACTCACTTAGGAATCTAAGTTCGTGACCTTAGTGATCAAGTAGAATCAAGCATTAAGCGTAGAATGAAATTACCAACAAGAAGTAGAACGATGCATAAATAATTAAAAGAGCATAGGGATAAGAAGAGTACACCCAATCCTTAGAGAAGCTTAAGCGAACATAGGCAGAACCTCCTCAAGAGAATCACCGACAAAGCTCGTCATCGACCCTCTTTTCGGCAGAACCTCCTTACAAAAATCACTCAACTCACTTCCCTAAGGTCTAAACTCACTCAAGAAACTAATAAACACAAGAAATATGAAGAAGCTGGTGCTTTGGGGAGAGAAAGAAGTGAAGAATTGATGCTCTCCTTCAAGAATCCGTCCACTATTTATAGGAAAAGCTCTCCTGCTAGCTTGGGGCGCCCAGGCGCCCAAATTACCTTATTTTCAGTGGCCTAGGCGAGCTTAGGCGGTTCCTGGGGAAGTGTGGTCGCCCAGGCGACCAAAATACTCATGAAATGGTGGCCTGGGCGAGCTTAAACTTAGCTTTGAAGAATCCTTTGGGCCTTGGTGTCTGATGGGCCTGGTTTGCTGTTGATACTTCCCTTGCTTGTTGTATGCACCTTCCTTGCTTCTTTTTTTCCTCCGGAAGCCTTAGAATTCCACGGAACCTATTCAAATATAAAGCATGATTGAATCAATCTTCCGAAACACTTTAAACATGAGCATAAGGTGCTTTTTAGGGAAATTTCTAAGATAAATGAAATAAATCAAAAGATAAGTGCCACTATTTTAAACATGAAATCGACTGAAATGTGGCACTTATCACTAATACACCATTCAAAAAATTTAAATGACAAAAATAACCTCAATTGTTATAAACAGTTGGAAGCAAGGAAAGGTACATAATACGTAAGCTTTTATTGGTGTTTGAAGAAGGATTTTTGGTGGTGTTGTATGCGTTGGTCACGGCTGGTCGTGGGTAGTTTTGGGTGGTCGTGGAAGCTGGTATCGTTGTTGGATTCGTCGGAAGGCGTTCTGGTAGTGGTGTTGTGCCTGAGGTAAGTTTCGTAGCATATACGGATTAGGTAATCCGTATAGATTAAACGGATTACACAATCCGTCGATTATATGATCTGTATGAAATATACGGATTGCATAATCCGTATAACCAATACGGATTGGTTAATCCGTATGTGTCATATGGATTACTGAGTCCGTATAACCCATACGGATTAACCAATCCGTACCGCATGATTAATATTTAAATAGATATTAAATTAATATTAAAAAATGAAATTAATTTGTAATATTAAAATCATGAAATGTGTATTACAAAAACATTTTTGTTTTAGTGTTAAAATTTAAATTAGTTGTATTTTGAAAAGAATTTTTAGGCTATTTAAAAGTTTGTATTGAACATTTTATTTTATTGTTTTAATTTGTAATATATAGGATTTGTTTATAATATGCCTATAATGTGGTTAAATATTATTATAATGTGTTTAATTTGTTACTAATTTAAATTTATTATAATTTGTTAAGATGGACAACGATGAGTGGATGTATGACAATATTTTGTCTGAAGAAATAAATATGAATGAAGATATCAGAGATGAACCAAGTGTGTTTGAAAATAATGAATGTTCAGTTGATTGTTCTGCAGCTTTTATGACTGCTGAGGTATTTATATTAATTTTGCTTTGGTAAAAGTTGTTAAATGCATAATTTATGGATGTTAAACATTTGTTTTTGGTTTTTGTAGGTGTTTCCTTCCCGTGAGGATGTATTAAAATGGGCCCGAACTGTTGCATATCAGAATGGTTTTGTAGCTGTCATAATGAGGTCGAACATGTCAAATGGAAAGAAGGGAAGGACATCATTTGTTTTAATGGTTTGTGAAAGGAGTGGAAAGTACCGAGCATTCAATGAAGGTATGGTACCTACTGTCACTAGCACTAGAAAATGTAATTGTCCATTTAAGCTACTAGCCAAACCAGTTTTTGGAGGTGAAAGGTGGATGGTGAAATTATTATGTGGCACTCATAATCATGCTATGGCAAATTCATTATGTGGACACCCATATGTTGGACGACTAACAGATGAGGAGAAGATTATTGTTGCTGATATGACTAGGTCAATGGTGAAACCAAAAAATATTCTTCTAACTTTGAAGGAACACAATCCCAATAATTGTACATCTGTGAGGCAAGTAGTGAATGCAAGATATACATACTGTACCCGTATGAGAGAAGGTAAATCTGAATTGCAACATTTAATGAAACTTCTTGAACGCGACATATATATTCATTGGCATAGAGTGAATGATGAAAATGTGATACGTGACTTGTTTTGAATACATCCGGATGTAGTGAAGTTGAGCAATGCATATCATGTTGTATTTCTGATAGACAACACTTACATAACAAACAAGTATAGACTTTCGTTACTTGACATTGTTGGCGTGACTCCTACTGGGATGACCTTCTCAGCTGCATTTGCTTATTTAGAAGCCGAGCGCATTAACAATGTTGTTTAGGCCCTAGAAAGATTTAGAGGAATTTTTTTGCAGAGACAATTTTTCCCACATGTCATTGTCACTGATAAAGATGCAGCAGTAATGCATGCAATGAAAACTGTATTCCCCGAGACTACCAATTTACTGTGTCGGTTTCACATTAATAAAAATGTGAAGGCAAAATGTAAAACATATCTCCGACAGAGTAATGCATGAGACTATGCGATGGAAGCCTGGGGGAGTGTTGTGGATTGCGAAAAGGAGACTCAGTATGATGATTGTGTTACGAAGTTTGAAGTTGCATGTTCGCCATGGCCAACGTTTGTTGATTACGTGAAAGACACATGGTTGAATCTACACAAAGAAAAATTTGTAAAAGCATGAACAAGACAAGTCATGCATTTGGGTAATACGACAACTAACAGGTATAAAAATATTTACATTTTTTCAAATTGTAAAGTGGATAACGATATATGTGGGGGATTGTTGCTTACTTTAATCATAAACTGCAGGGTAGAGTCTGCCCATTGGGCCTTAAAGAGACTATTGCAAAATAGCGTTGGAGATCTTTGTAGTGTATGGGAAGCAATGCACAACATGTTGACCTTGCAACATATTGAGATAAAGGCATCTATGGAGAGAAGCACGCATGTGGTCGGTCATGTGTTTAAAGTAACGTTGTACCAAAGACTTATTGGGAAAATCTCAAGGTATGCGTTAAACCAAATTGTTGTGGAGTATGAGCGAGTTCATTATGTGGGTAAAAACAAAGCTCGTTGTGGATGTTTGATGAGAACTGCGCATGGCCTACCTTGGGCATGTGAGCTAGCAAAGTATGACATTGGGTGCATACCACTTGAGACAGTTCAAGTGTTTTGGCGGAGGTTAGGTTTTCCAGATCAAGGTGATGATGACTGCGAGGTCAACATAAGTAATGAGATGGAAGCCATAAATTTGCGTTTTCAAAAGCTTCACTTGTGTGGGAAAGTGACTTTAAATACCAAGCTGAAAGAACTTGCATTTCCTGACATCAATTCAATGTGTTCGCCTCCTGAGAAGGTTAAAACAAAAGGTGCTCAAAAGAAGCAAGTATCGCAACAAGAAAGATCTACCAAACGGGAGCCATCTTACTGGGAGTATGTCGACGAATTACATTCTCAGCAAAATAGTTGTTCGACACCAAAACAACCAGCTTCATCGTCTCATCAGCACACTACGACAAAGAGGAACATGCCTATGCTAGATCAATTCCATACGTCTATGCATGATTTCATTCTAAACATTATTGATGTTAAAGCTGATGGTAATTGTGGCTTTCGTGTAATTGCTTCCTTGCTAGGATATGGTGAAGATTTTTGGTCTTTGGTATGCAATCATTTGCTGACAGAACTTTCACAATGGTCAGCCAAATACATAGGTTTGTTTGGTGGCTTTGATAGATTTGAGCACTTAAAATAGTCCCTGCTTGTTGATGGATTGTCAAAGGTAAACTGTTTGTTATGTCAGTGGTTTCAAGGTTTTTTTAATTTACTTATAGTTTGTTCTGTTATTTGTTACGTACAGGTAACCATTGACAAATGGATGGATATTACCGATTTGGGATACATAATTGCATCAAGGTATAACATCTGAAAAACAAATGAATACTTAAAACAACCAAGAGGGGGGGTGAATTGGTTGAAAAACTTTGCCCAAATAAAATTTATATCAGAGTAGCCACAGGATCTTTATCACTTATTAGAAATCCTTTTGATACCAGAAATCAATTTTCAGATTCAAAACAAATCTTTAAAACAAAATCAGTTTTCAATCAATCTTCCCCTTCCAAGAGCACCCGAAAATAGAGTTTCTCAAACTGTGCTTTGAATATGATTCACAAACAATGTAATAAGCATGTAAAACTGAGAAAATTAAAGAACACACAGATTTTATACTGGTTCACCTCAAACACTATGAGGCTACATCCAGTTCTTCACTCAAAACTAGAGAGAAGTTCCACTATTGCAAAATATTCTTTACAAGCAAAATTACAAATCTCTCTTTGTCA
>PYAF01004579.1:139712-158982 GCA_007407185.1 Glycine tomentella | reverse complement strand
AAATTAACTAGTAAGGCATTTTAAAATCAAAGTTTTTGGAAAAATGAAATTTTCATGCATTAATCAATTACAGCATTGTTGGCATCGATTATTTTGTTCTTCGTGCCTTTTGGAAAACAAATCAAGAACATTGTAATCGATTACATATCGAATTAATCGATTACATAGGATAAAATGAAAAATCATACTGACTGTGTTAATCGATTACAGAAATTCGTAATCGATTACATCTAATGCCTATGGGTAACATGTTCTGTTGATTTAATCGATTACATATTGTTTTAATCGATTACATAGTACATTTGAAAATATTGGTCTGTCTGTCTTAATTGATTACCAAATTTCGTAATCGATTACTCAGTGCATTTAGAAAACATGCGTGTCTGGTTTAATCGATTACTTGATAGCTCAAACCCAGAACATATCAGGAGCACTTTAATCGATTACATTCTTGGAATAATCAATTACAAATGCGAAATAATCGATTACAGGAGTGTGTTTAATCGATTATTTTCAGTTAGAAAGCTGTTATAAATTGAACCCATTGCCCTGTACTTTGTGAGATTTGAATAATTCGTATTCTGGGCAATCACAAACATTCATGAGCTTTCTTTAGTGTATTTCTGAGTTTCAAAAAGCATTTAGGCTTCACAAATTCGTGTGGTTTTTTTTTATTTGAAGAAGTGAAGCATCATTGAGTCTCAAAGCTTAAGGAAAGGAATGCATTGAGTCTGTAATCTTTCTTTCAACCTGTTGAATCATTCACTTGCATGTGTTCTTTGGATTATCAGGTGAAATCTTTCCTTATTCTTTGAAGGTGTAAAACTTTTATTTGATTTCTGTAAATATTGGCTTATTGTAAATGGGTTTCTTACATGATGATTAGAGATAGTGTTTCTCTAAGGGTTGCTGAGTAGTGTTCTCAGTTTTGGATTTGGACTTTAAGGTTCTAATAGTGTTTTAGACTTCTGAACTTTATCTAGGGTTGATAAAGAGAGGCTTGTAATATCTTGTAAGAATATTATTTGCAATAGTGAAACTCTACTCTAGTATTGAGTAGAAGAACTGGATGTAGCTTCATCGTGTTTGAAGTGAACCAGTATAAAATTTGTGGCTGATCTTTATTCTTATCTCTTCATCTCTCAATTGATTTGGTTGTGAATCAAATTACATTACACAGAAAACTCTCATTTTCTTATTGATTTCTTGACAGAGGAATTTGATTGAATATAAGATTTTTGGTTTCAAAACTATTTTTAAAGTGATAAAGATCCTGTGGAAACTCTGATTTGAAAATTTTAATTTACCAAGGTACAACCAATTCACCCCCCCTCTTGGTTGTATTGAAGTATTCCTATTATTTTCAAAAATTACTTTAATTTTGAATTGAAAATCACAAGAAGCTCAATAATCGGCCAATTGCTAAGCTCAGCGTTTGGCAGGCAAGCGCAAACCCAGTTGATATGCTCATCCTTGAAAATGTGTTTCCATCTTTCTATAGTACATCATCAGATGTCCTTTTGGGCAACTTGTTCCACTATACATAGGAAATTCCAGCACCTTCAATTTTTTAGGGATGACTACATCGGGTACCAAACAAAAATCAACATCCTCCCCAACATCATAGTTGCTACCTTCTATGGCCCTTAGCCTCTCCTATAGCATTTGAAACTTTTCCCTAGACTGGACCTTCACACTTAAAAGTGTTGCTCGAGATCCTTCTACGGCTTGAAGATTCAAAGAAGTTGCTTGAGTGGCAAAATTTGTATTTTGGATATGAGAAGTACTTGCAATAGGGTTCTTAGTTGAACTTTGTGGCTGTGCATTTTGGGGTTGAGTCACAGTTGAATCAATCTCCGAAAAATCCCCCATCATTGGGGGTGTGTAGCCTAATGGAAGGCCATATGGTGGCCATTGGACATTTGTAGATTAACCTGTTGCACAACTTTATTAAGATGCAATGTTAAAGGCATGAAACAGATCCCTTCTAAGCTTTTCTTTTCTAAGCCATATAACGCCTCTAGGATTTGCGCCATTTGCTCTTTAATTTGGTTAGCATTGTGTCTTAACTCCTCATGGTGCTATTTTATCTCATCCATAATCTTTGATTGGGACTGCGATCTATAGGGGTGCTGAGGATACACATTCTTTCTTGATTTTATCGTTTTTGCACAGAAAACACTATAAGAAAAATAAACAAGAAAAAGAAGACAGAAAAACCTATTGTTCAATTTTGAAGGAGATTCCCCATATTTTGGCACTAGAGGTATGTTCCCTCTTAGGCCGCCAAGTGGTTGACACTCATTCCAAGGGAGTATTTACTCCTCAGTTGATGAGGTCTCATATGCTATCAATACAAGGCGTGCCCCACATTTCCAATCAAGGACTAAACATCTCAAGTTAAAAATTTGGTTGACAGTTACCCAAGGGGAAATTCTCTCATCCATGAATAATGTCTAGAACAAAAGCGCAAAATCCAATCTTATTTTTATAATCCAAATATTGAAATACAATCTCTTTTTGAAATGGAGTATATGAAATTGCATCTCATTCTACATAAAGCTTCTACTTAGATTTTGGCAATCCTTCAATAACTGGAAAAAAACCCCAAAGGAGCTTTATTCCTAGATTTGAGTTGATCTCCTCATGGAACACGTAGACTTGTGTTGCTAAGTTTGTGGCATGATGTTAAACACAATGAGTCATATCTTCACAAGTTTTCGTCCACTCCTTCTTTTTATAGTGATGCTCGGCAACCAAATGTAACCCCTGGATGTTAGAGCTCAACTTGTCTGGGTCACATGCCAACTCAACAATTGTTTTAGAAATGTGTTTCTCTTTTAGATTGGATTACATGAGGTAGCTAGATATTCTTACATTAATCCCAACCTTTGTTTTAGAAATGTGTTTCTCTCTCGACTAACTCTTTGCTTACGCACTCCAATCTTCGTCTCTCTCCCCACCTTATCTTGCAAACCCATCATGGTAGACAGAGCAATCTTCCTTGCTTTCTTAGCATGAGTCGAGCTTTCATGGGCATCAACACAGTCATCTCCTAAGTGTCCTATCTCTCTATCTTTCTTTTTGGCATTGCCACTTGAGAATTTCTATTTTTGTCTTCTTACTTTCTTTTCTTTGCTCCATCAACCTCATTTGAGCCCTAAAGATTTCCAATTAAGAATTCAAAGAAGCCAAAGTTTGACAAGATTCTCGAGGTAGGCTTTCTTCATGTGAGATTTCTTTGCAAATAGGGACTACTCTGGTCGTCATCCATTTGTTGATTTGAGGGGGAGTTACTTGAAGCATGAAGAGAATTGAAGACATGGAAATGTTTTGGGCTTTCAACATGTTTAAAGATTTGAAAGAAAAAGCTTGTGATTAAATGTGAAAGGAAGGAAGTTTTCTGATGATCCAAGTGACTGCATTCATATCATTCATAAGCATTTAGGATTAAATCACAAAGGCATTAAGTAATTGTTTTGAATCTTGAAATAAGCTAAGTGTTTTGGAAAAATAGCATTGCACTGATTTAATCGATTAAATTAAGCAAATGAATCGATTATTTTGTTCATGAAGCTTTCTGGAAAATTCTCAAGAACAGTTTAATCGATTACACTATCGGAATAAGCGATTATTTTGCCTTTGATCACTTAGAAACTGCCTTAGTGACTTATTTAATCGATTACCACTCATCTGTAATCGATTATATTACTCATACAGTTTATATCATCACTCTGGCTTAATCGATTACCAATTACTGTAATCGATTACCTAGTTCAAACATGCTTTTTATATTGTTGGATATAATCGATTACCAATTATTGTAATCAATTACACAGTACATTCATATTTATACATGTTTCGGATTTAATCGATTACGCATCGGGATAATCGATTAAATTGCTCGTTGTGATTACCCAGAATCCTTATGAACACTTTAATCAATTACAAGAGCGTATATAATTGATTACATATGCTAAATAATCGATTATAGGAGCGCATTTAATCGATTACAAGCGGTTACGAAAATTATTATAAATAGAACTATTGCTCAGCTGTTTTCCTAACTTGAGAAATTCGAATTCTGAGCGTTCTAAAGGTTTCTAAACATTTTCTAAGTGATTTTTCTGGGTTCACAAATCTCTTGCTTCCACAAAACTCTTATGGGTGTTTAAGGATTAAGAGAAGCAAGATTTTCTTTTCAAAGATCAAGGAAAGTCATGTTCTGAATTTGTTGCTTGCATTAACCTGGTAAATTCATTCCATGCATATCAATCTTTGGATCATCAGGTAATTTCTTTCCTTAATCTTTGAGTGCTGTAATTTTCTGTTGAAACTTATATTGATTTGTCTATTGTATTTTGGGTTCTTGCTTGTATTTTAGAGATAGTGTTTCTCTAAGGGTTGCTGGGTAGTGTTCTCAGTTGGGTTTGGTTTCTAAGGATCTAATAGGGTTTTAGATCTCTGAACTTTATCTAGGGTTGATAAATAGAGACTTGTAAGGATCTTGTAAGAACTAAAATTTGCAATAGTGGAACTCTACTCTAGTGTTAAGTAGAAGAAAACTGGATGTAGCTTCATAGTGTTTGAAATGAACCAGTATAATTTCTTGTGAGTTTTGTTTAATTCTGCATATTTGATTGTTTTATGTAAATTCTTATTAACTACTTAATTCTTGAAGCATTACATCTCTTGGGTTGATTCTTGGATAAAGGTTCTTGGCTGTGTTTGTGATAAAGATCCAAAAGGACAAAAACTCTAATTTTGTTTAATAATTTTTTTAAAATTACCAAGCCTAACCAATTCACCCCCCCCCCTCTTGGTTAAGTGTGAAGTGTTCCTATATTTTACACCATTCCTTATATTCTTGCGAGGCAGTCACACGAGCTTTTCCAAGCTTTTTCCCCCTTTCTTTCTAACATTTCCCCAAGCCATTCCGACTTCTGCCTGTTGCCCATGACTATCACCTAAAGTATACTGGAAAATCAAACCTCCCAATTCTTCAACATTTGGTACAACTTGGGTCCATTTGAGTTGCCTACAAGGTATTGTCGACGTGTAGGCTATGCATCCTCTTGGCCTCATAACAACACATTTGGAAAATTGCCACAATTGAAGATCATATGTTAGGAATGATACCAAGGGCATACCCATTGTAAATGTTCCGCCTCCAATTTTGAGAAATCTTCGTCCACTCCAAAGCTTATTGTTTCTTCACAGCGATGTGATGAAAACTTTGCAAAGGATTCAACAAGTAACCCATATGATTGGATGCATATAAATGAGTCACCAACCAACCAAACAACAAGTGATTACAACATCATAGCATCCCTCTCTTCTTCTAGTGGCATATCTCCATGGAAAGGAAAGTATCTGCCAAGATAGCCGGAATTGGATTTGTACAACAATAAAGTAAGAGTACAATGCAAGATATGCATATCGTTCTTCTATAAGAGGTAGTAATACTGAAATGCAACAATTAATGAAGCTACTTGAATGCGATACGTATATCCATTGATATATACTAAAGGATGAAGATGTTGTACATGATATATTTTGGACACATCCGGATGCAGTAAAATTAAGTAATGCATGTCATCTAGTATTCATTCATAGATAATACATACAAACAAACAAATACATACTCCCTTTACTTGACATTGTTGGTATGACACCTACTGGGATGACATTTTCAGCTGCATTTGCGTATTTGGAGGGCAAACGTATAAACAATGTTGTGTAGGCTCTTAAACAATTTAGAGGTATTTTTCTGAGAAGTGATGCACTCCCTGAATTCATTGTTACTGACAGAGATTCAACATTGATGAATGTTGTGAAACTTGTTCCTTAACTCAACCAACTTGTTGTGTTAGTTTCACATTGATAAGAATGTGAAGGCAAAATGTAAAACCCTTGTGGGACAAAAAAACGCATGGGACTATGTGATGGAAGCACCCTTCTTGTGGATTTTCCTACTGAGAAAGACTATGATGACTATCTTATCAAGTTTGGAATTGCTTGCTCACCAGGGCCAATGTTTGTTGATTGTGTGAAACAAACACGGTTGATTCCCCACAGACAAAGATTTGTAATAGCGTGGGCGAATAAAGTGATGCATCTAGGAAACACTACAAGTAACAAGTATGAAAATTGTTAATCTATATTGATTTCTGAAAAACATATTAAGTGTTGAAAATAATTATTTTCCCTTTTAAGTGTAGGGTTAATTCTGCCCATTGGACCTTAAAGAGACTACTACAGAATAGTATTGGAGATCTATGTAGTGTTTGGGATGTCAAGAACAACATGACCACCTTTCAACACTGTGAAATAAAGACATCTTTTGAGAAAAGCACACATGTGGTCGGACATGTTTTTAAAGTTAGCTTGTACAATAGACTTATTTGCATGGTGTCAAGGTATGCATTAAACCAAATTGTTGCTGAGTTTGAGAGAGCCAATTATGCTGACATTTACAGTTCTCGTTGTGGATGCGTTATGAGAACTACTCATGGTATGCTGTGTGAGCGTGAGCTATCTACACATGTTGTTGGTAGCATACCGCTTGACATAGTCCATATGTTTTGGCGGAGGCTAAGTTTTTCATACCAATATTTAAATGAGTGCGAAGTCCACATAACCGAAGAAATGAAAGCCATATCCAAGCGGTTTGAAGATCTTGATATATGTGGCAAAGTGACTCTAAAGAGTAACCCGTGGGAACTTGAATACCCTTATCTAACTTTGATTTATGCTCCTCCTGGAAAGGTCAAAACAAAAGGTACTCAAACGAAACAGCTGAGCAAACATCAAAGATCAATGAAGCGTGATCCGTCTTACTTTGAGCATGTGGATGCATTACATTCGGTGCAAAATAACTGCTCCACACATAAAACGGTCTGCATCATCATCTGAACAAACAAAATCAAACATAAAGATGCCAATGCTGGATCAATTTCATCCATGCATGCAGGATTTCATTGGAAACATTGTTGATATCAAAGCTTATGGTAATTGTGAATACCGTGTAATTGTTGCCTTATTAGGTTATAGTGAAGATTCATGGTCTTTGGTACGCAACCATTTGCTCAAAGAACTAGGACAATGATCTGATGATTATATAGTCATGTTTGGTGGCATACATAAATTTGAGCATTTAAAGCGCTCCCTACTTGTTGATGGATTATCAATGGTAAACATTTTTGTTCTCACACATCCTTGGATAAATATTTTATTTATAATACTGATACAATTTTTTACGTGCAGGTAACCATGGATAAGTGGATGGATATTACCGATATGGGTTATGTCATTGCATCAAGGCATAACGTCACCCTTGTTTCTCTTTCTCTCCAACAAAGCACAACATTTTTCCCTCTTAGAAGTCAACCACATAGAGATAGTGTTGTTCATCGCATTATATGTATTGGTCATGTCTATGGCAATCATTTTGTTCAGGTATAACAATGATTTTCTTACTTTAATTCCATGATTAAAACACGTGTTATTAATATTTGAATGTATGCTGGTCATTGTAACAAGTTTTTCTGAGAGATGGATGTCCTATGCCCTCAACTGCTTTGTTATGGTCAACACATTATCATTATGAAGCACCAATATACTAATTTGATGAGGTTTCCCATACAACTTGTTGATCTATGAGAAGATTGAAAAATTTGTTATTGTTTATACGTTTGTAACTTAGATATGCGTAATGAAGAAATTTTTTTTTAAAACCATTATAACTTAGAACACATAATGAAGACAATTTTTTTTTCAAAGAATTATAACTTAGAAAGCGTAATGAAGAATTATTTTTTTCAAAACATTATAACTTAGAACGCGTAATGAAGACAATTTTTTTAAAAGAATTATAATAGTCATATATAAATTAAATGCATACATTAAGCATAATACAACCATCCTCAACCTCATCCACCACTATCTCTCCCCTGTGGATCCCTCATTCGTCTAGACCGGACATAAACATTTTTGTGCTCAGTGACACCCCTGGCTAATCTTATACACTGGTTTGTTATAGTCTATGCATCTGTGCCAACAGTAACCATCCTCATGTCTATCATGTGTTGCAAGATTTTTGGTATCTTTTGGCACACAGCCTAAGACAAATACAACAACATATTAATAAATATTGGAAAATTGAACACAATTTTCGTAACAGCATTGTAAGTATATTATACCATTGCATGTTGAGGCATCTCTGCATCAATAGCTGCTACTACAGGTGGATGTGTCATAGCCCCTGTATCATCAACCAACACAGGTGGATGTGGCATATCTGGTATAGGATCATGCACCATGGAAGGATGTCTAGGAGGCTTCCCATGTTGTGGCGAACTCATGAATGGATGAAATATGATATAAAACCACTCCATATACCCTGCAACACACTGACTAGGAAAAGTAACAAACTCTTTGATCGGTGCAAGGTATTGGAAAAATTGCAGTCATCTATCATCAATGTCCTCATCAGATGGGGATGAAGAGCTTTGGAGTCGGGAATTGACTGAACATATCCAAATTGTCTTAATACCTTCTCTGGTAGGTGTTTAACAATATAGGACCCCATCTGATATATCCAAAAAATAGAGAAATAATCTCAAATTCTCTGAACCCACGGTGATCAACGTATGGTATCCAAGACACAACATCTGCCATCAACCTATCCAACAACTTATGATAGGTCGTCACTGGTAATGCCTTCCCACACTTCCAACGACAGGCACGTGGTTGTATCTGATGGTAGTCCTCATTTGCATTCATATTCCCATTAGTTGGGAAATGCTCGTAGATCCAACATTGCAATTACAAATACAAGAATGATAGATAAAACGTTAATAGTACATAGAAAGTTCAAAAAATAACAATGATAAATGTCAATAGAGTTACCTGCAAAAGAATGATATATCCTACAAGATGTTTATCATGGTGTTTTGACACATAATTTAGATTTTCATACATGTGAACAAGTGCAACCGCTCCCTATGAAAATCCTCCGAACTACTGCAGGTCACTAAATGCATCCAAGAATTCCACACTGATATATGTGACACTCTTGTTAGCAAATATTGTGCAACCTACAAGATGCAACAAATATGCTCTGGCTGCTATAGTCCATTGCCTTGACTCACATTTCAAATGATAAATGTCTCGCAGCCAAGCAAGTCGAACATATGCCCCTTGACATTGCTTTGTCTCAGCTTTTGCTTCTTCTATAGTGACTTCAAGCAACTCAACCAACAACTGGACTGCCTGCTCTACATCATTTGCATTGTAGGTATGGAAGGCACCTATAATTGGTAGGTGTAACAATGATACCACATCATCGAGGGTAATAGTGATCTCCCTTATCTCGTGTCTTCATTGAACATGTAATTAGAGGGCTTAACCTTGTACCAGCCACTAAATCTTCAATTTCAGGTGGAGGCCTTCCAAATTTATGCACCTTCCTTCCATGAGAAGCCAACTTCAACTCAACACGTTGCTGCAAATAATAATAATTAATTACAACAATTAAAAAATGACAAAAATATGTAAATATCTTATAGTTAAACGCATAAGTACCTCTCCTGCCCACGCTCTGGCTGCCACATAATCAATATATAATGTCAACGCTGATCTATCTTGCGGCCCGCCTAGAAAACCCTCTAAATCAGCACCTTAATCCTCTATAAGTGGAATGCGAGACTCCTCGTGAGCAGCAACATCCCCAAGAATAGTTGCACCTGCCCGTTGTCTACATGCCACTGTTGTCGGCCTTCGGCGTTGAGGGGCTTCTTCTTCATTACCACTAACATATCTACCTAAAGCTGCCTAAAACTCTGCCTAAAGCACGACACAATCCTCTTGTTCTAACCATAATCTACCAATTTTCTCAATTATTAGTCAAACACTTCAAATCAACCCACAACTTCAACAAAGTACAATTACAAATATTTACAATTAATTTCATGACCTCTAAATCAACAACATGTTAATTAAATTGTCTATCCAAATAAATCATAACTATATTTACAATATTTAAATATAAACAATTAATTAAGTACAAAGAACTTTTGTTTTCTAACAGTTTGAGGGATGAAAATCAACTTGCCCTTTTCTGGTTCACTTTTCAAGTTATAAAAGTTTCAACTGAAAAATTTAAATTGTTTCTAACTATCTTATTAGAAAAAGAAAAAAAGAATTACCAAAAGTATTATCGAAACTATTCTTAAAAGTATTCTCAAAAGTATTCTAGGCCTAACGAAAATAAAACAAATTTTCAAATTTCTATTTATTAAATTTAAATTGAAAAAGATACATGAATTGAGTGAAAGCAAAAAAGATTCAACAATTTATAAGAATAATCCAATGATTTCTAAAACAACTATTTCAATTCAATCGATAAACTCAATAAATTGTTCATTAAAAAAAAGGATCTTAATGCTAAAAGAAAAACAGTTATAAAAAAATTGAAAAAATAAAAAAAGGTGTGGGCTTATAGGGCTAGGGCTCATAAAGCCTTTCTTTCATTCAAAAAGAGGGCCCTGGTCGGTCACTTTTCACGGCCAGGATCGATAGATAAGTGGAAGTCATAAAAAATAGATCTTTCTCTTCGCACCTAAGATCAAATAAAACTCATACGGATTGGCAATCCGTATGGTTTATATGGATTGACAATCTGTATGGTTTATACGGATTGACAATCTGTATGGGTTTAACACAAAAAAAAAATATACAAAAAGAAGGGGCGAAGAAACTCATGGCAACAACGACAAAAAATGATGAAATCAACGACAAACAAGGAAGCAGTCCTTGTTGAGATGAATGACAAAGCTGGGTGTAGGAAGAAAAAGAGGATGATGCAGGTGGAGCAACGAAGAAGGAGAATGGTGCGAGAATAAACTGATGCGATGCAAAAACGAAGAAGAAGCTGAATGGTAAAAGTCCGTACTTAACATTTTTACTAAAGGACAATTTCAGATATTCATTGTTTCATGTTGGGTGTATCTGAATTTTGAATGGTGTAGGATGAAATTCCCCACTATTAATACTCTATTAGGCCTATTCATGGCATGTCCACCAACCGTCTCCACAATCATTTGACTAACAAGCAGGTATTGAAGATCTCAAGATTCTTGACCCCCAAATCCCTCTTCTGACTTTGATAAGCAGACACCATCACATGCATGACACCCATGGTATCTTCTTAATTAGTGTAAAATGATGTTAAGTGAGTTTTTTAAAGAAAAAAAAATACAACTAAATCAATAAAAGGTCCCATATGTGCTCCTTGTAAAAAGCTACAAATAAGTTATGCTTAAGCTATATTTTTTTACTTTTACAAAAGCTACTTATTTTGTAAATTTGCTATCTACAAATAAGCTGCTTTTTTATTTAAGAGCTTTTGTTAATAAGTGTTTGGTCCAACTTTTACTTATAAGTAGAAATTAAGCTAAGAATAAGTTGTGTCAAACACAACCTAAGTATGAACAATTATCAAACACTCCCCAATGCTAGTTTTTTCCCAAAACCTAACATAACCCTAGTCCAAGTCCAAAATATGAAACCCAACCCAAATACTTCAATAAGACTAAAATTCCAATGCCAAAGTTAGATATCCCTCCACTCAAATAATTTTACAATGTCATGTAATATAAAAGTTTTACATCATCAAATTATAATCTATCATATATAAATTATATAACTTTTCGTAATAATTATCTTGAAAATTATAACGATCCCTCCCCCCCGTCGTCCGTCCCACGTTCTCAACACATCTCCTCTCCTCATAATGGACTGCTTTCAATTGAGAACCTAAATATGGAGTATTTGATAATCGTTGGTCTACAGCCTGTTTAGATATCAGCTTCGTTCAACTAAACTCACATTTAACCGAGGACCTTTTTTTTTTTTTTTGTAGACTTAGGGTGGACCTAACCAATTTGCCATGCTTTTTGTTCCTAATAAAGAGATAATGATTTTAGGAAATTGTCAGCGAATGGTGGTGTCGATGTTCTACTGTCAAGGAAATTTCTTAAATCAATGTCGTTTTAACACAACATAAGGATTTGATAAGAAAATCATTTTAAGAAAAGTTTAATATATTAGATATTGCATATTATATAGCTTTTAGTTTCTCTTGGTTGCTTACTGTAAATGTTCATATTTTCTTTGGATTTCTAATATTTTACTACCAACTTTAGTATTATTGTAACATTTTAGTTATTAATCATCTTATCATTGTTCTACTATTTTTACAATAGATATGAATCTGTCAACTTTTCTCTATGAACAAGTTTTATGCCTATAAATAATTAATATAAAGAGCTCCGATTTTTTTCCTTTACTTACGTGATTTGGTCTTTCTTTTTTTTCCTTTTTTTTTTCTAACAACTTTTTCCCCCTTATTTTAAATATTTACCAGTTAATTAATAAAAGAAAAGGAATGAAGACTTTCATAATTAGCCACCCGTGAACCTACTCTAGCCGGTCTCTGCATAATTCATCACTCACATAATTGGATTTTAAAAAAAATATAAAACTTAATTGGATTTCGAAACACACCTTCATATATCAAATTTAACCTCTTACCGGCTGACCCAACATGTCTTTAATTTGTTGCGGAGAAACTTTGGTGAAATTCTGGCGACTTTGGACCCATGGATTTAATTGACAAATTAACTTCACCCATTTTCTTGTTAATTACGTCATGGCTTTATAGTGATTTCCTACCAACTGTTGAACCTGTCAGCCATCTTTCCTGAATTATCGATTTTGGGTGTCGGTTTACCATAATGCCGTAGACAATTTAATAATAAATTAATCTTTAAATTTTGTAGTTTAATATTAAATTGATCTTTTAATATTAAAATTTAATGATAAAATGATTTTACATATTTAATAATAAAATTAATTTGTCGCATTTTTTCATATTCAAAAATTAATTTTAATTTTTTATTTTTCAAAATGAATTTTCACCATCTCACACTTTTAAAGAATAAAAAGGCATTTATCCTTAATTTTTAATAAATTCTCTTATTTTTACAAAAGAAATATTAATAAAATAATGAAATTAATATCTTAGGAATATAAAATGTATTTAGTAATTATATAAATAGAAATATTGATAATTTATATTTTATTATAAACAACAACTAGTTAGTTCAAATGGAACTAAGATCAAACTTTTTAAGTAAAGTATCTAGTTCAGACCTCCTTATGGATGAAAAAAAATCATAACTAAGAACTAAGACTTTACCAAAGGTGGTTGACTAGTTCTTCCAATAAAGATTTATAATTATAAAGCATGTAAATATTTAAGAACAATATTATAATTAACAAAAAGTATTATTCTCACGGATTCTTATTATAAGATATCATATAAAATGAATTGATGATCTTTTTACTACTACTACAAGTCATTTTACAAATTTTATGCAGTATTAATTTTTTTTACTAGTCCCTAGTAAACATCGACGGAGCTACGTGGGAATGGGGGTGGGCAAATGCATCTCTTCATTTCAATAAAATCATTAGTATCTATCTTAAAATATTATATTTGAACCCTTTAATTTTATGTATTTGAACCTCCTTACCAGTTCATATGTGAGAATAAGTAAATATACCCTCTTATTTTAATAAAATACAAATATTTATCCCAAAATTTTATATTTTGTACCTTTTATCTTCGTGTTTAAATCCAACTATTCTATATGATAATAATAATTATCAATTTTTATTTTTTTAAATAAATTATTCTTAGTAACTTAAAGTCCTAAATTCGTCACTACCAGTAAACAAAAGACTTTCAGTGAAGGTTCTAAAAGGTTTTTAAGTAAAATTTTGAATCAATGTTGTTAATTTTGTCTTCAACAACAGTTGTTGTTTAGAATGTGTAAATCTGCCAACGCAATATATCAATTGTGTAAATAATCAAATATAAAAAGTATTATGTAACATTAATTTTTTTATATAAAAAAACGTTGTCGTTTAGATGCTTTTTACGTCCATTTTTTATAAAATACATAGAAAGCATTTTTTCACTCATCTAAGGTCTCTGAAGTCTGAACCCATCCCTCAAACTCATTTCAGTATTATTTGCTGACATTTTCTCTAGCACACCCTACACAGCAAAGTCTGTGCAAAGCGTTCAGACTAAATAGTGCGACTGCGACGAATTAACTGCGATTCAAGAGAGGCTTAAATAGTGTGGGGCCCGCCGCAGTAATGGTTAGTGAGTAACCAGTACCAATGCTTCCCAAGTCTCAACGCCATGCATTGATCTCTTTTCACGTATGACGTGTCCAATTCAGTGCCAGCAAAGTAGTAAATGTTTCATGCAACCAAACGAACGAGCCACACCTGCTCATTGACTTTGCAATATGTATTTGTTCCTCACCAAATCGGTTTTCATGGGAGTTATTTCGTTAGATGGTTTCTGTTTTTGGTATAACTATGTTCTCTTTACAAGGAATAAGTTTATAATTTCCTTTTCGTCTAACTATTTTTAAATCTTAAGCATGAATTATATCCGGCTTAGTTTATCCTAATTCGATTATGGTCCAATATGGTTTTAGCATGCAAAAATTCGTTAAAAAGTCACTTTTCTTTTCTTTTGTATTGTTCTAGTCTTACTCTAAATCCTATCATGCCATCCTCATGTAAAAAACCTAACATTATTTTTATGATTTTCTAAGGAAAAAATATAAGCTTCATAACAATTTTTTAAAATTATAAATAAAAAATTAAAATGGTTAATTAAGTTTTTCACCTCTTAACTTTTTAAAATTGAGTTTTTAATCCCTAAACAAATATTTGACGAGTAAAAGTCCTTTAAGTTTTTTCTATTACAACTTTTAGTCTCTATTGTTAGAGTGTGCCTTTAAATGATTGTAATACCTTGAATTTTAAGTACGTAATTAAGTCTAGATTAAGCCGGATTAAGCATAAGATTAAGAATTATAAACATGCTTTAGAATTCTTTGAAGGAAGCTTAAGAAAAGAAGAAGAAAACCCTGTAGGGGTTGCGGCGCTGAGAGCGCCAGTTACGGCGCTGATGGCGCCGGAAGTACGGGAAAGCGGCGCTGGGAGCGCCAGTTTCACGCTGTTGGCGCCGTGGATGCTGGAGAGTGGCGCCTGGAGCGCCAGATTCGCGCTGGGAGCGCGGGAACCACTGGAGGTCCACGCTGAGGGCGCCAGATGTGGCGCCAGGAGCGCCAATTTTCCAGCTGGCGCTGGTGGCGCCAGGTGCGGCGCCAAGAGCCCCTGAGGTGCTGGAGGCCGGCGCCAAGAGCGCCGCAGGTCGGGCAGTTTTATAAATAGCCCATTCTTGGACAGAAAATGGAAGAGGAAAAGAGAGGGGAAGCCATTGATGAGTTCCAGAGCTTCATACCTTCTTCATCGTTCATCTAAACACCTCCAATCCAACTGAGAAAATGATCAGCACCTCGAGATAAGTGAGATACCCCGATTGATTCTTGAGAAAAGGTGAGAAATAGTGAGATTGATTTCTCTGAGAGAACCCCTGAGAGCTTGAGACCAGAGCCGAAGGAGGCTGTATTGGGACGATCTGCCTTAGGGAAAGCGATTCCCTGGTGTTTCTGAACACCACAGAGGTAAGAAACTCGAGCTCTAACTGTTGGTTCTGTGGATTGGATTTTGTGATTTTGGGTTATCTTAAGGGGTGTTTTTGGAGGTGTTAGAGCCGTTATTAGGCTCGGACTCTGTAGAGTCTTATGCTCAGAGAACTGTTCTGAGGAAGTTAGAGCCTTGAATCATCATTACTGATGAAGTTTGATTTTGGCTCTGAGTTAGTCTGAGCAGAGATAAAAGGTGGACTAGTTGACTAGTCTGGACCTTAGAGCAGTTGACAAAGTTGCTCATGAGACTATATAGATGATATTTGTGAGTTGAAACTGATGATACTGAGAAGTTGAGTTCAGGCTGTTTTAAGTAGGATTATGCTTGGTGTTAGCCTGATCAGAGTCTTTGTGGTGGCTCTGCAGTCTGGTACAGGCTGAGATGGATTCTGTTGAGGATCAGATGATCACTTGTACAGTGATTAGTTATGTTTATAGAAAGGATGATAGTTCCCTTTCGTCTGAACGGTTTAGAACCGTATCTGATACTATATATGCTTGTTCTTGTGTAGGACGTGAGCGTGAGAGCTCAGGTGGTGTTGATCACGAGACCGGGAGAACCGGTGATCTGTCTAGAGCAGGTAAGCTCTTGGTTCTTGTTTGTGTATCCTCTGCTGTGTTCCACCATATATCCACTGGGATTATGGTTATGATATGTGTATAGACTAGCAGAGGAATGATGTATAATGTTATGGATGATTGTTGAATGTAGTATAAACCCTGTGAAAGGGTATCTGATGCTTGATATTTGATCTGAGCCCATAGATGGGTGGTTATTATGTGTGGTCATGAGTTATTGATTAATGATTGATGTGTTTGATCCCTGAGGAAGGGAATTGAGGTGCTTGATTCCTGATAAAGAAAACTGATGTGTATTTGTTTCCTGAGAAAGGAAATTGTTGTGTACTTGACCCTAAGAAAGGGAAGTGATGTGTGATTGACCCTGAAAAGGGAAATCAATGAATAAGGTTATGATTTATTGATAGCATGCCTTATTGATTATGATACTTGAGTATCCATGTATATAGATGCTGTGTACTGATGTTCTGATCCCTATGATAGGGAGATTGAGATGTGTTGATCTGTTATGCTTGAAATGTGAGTTGAACCCTGTGATAGGGAATTGATATGCGTGGTTATGATGTGATTGAATTGTGACATGTCTGATTGAATGTGACACCTGACTATGCATGTTGTGCTTGAATAGTATCCTATTGTAGTAGGATAGATGACTTGAGATTGGGAAAGACCTGGTGAGAGATGAGCCTGTGATATGGAGGCAGCCTCCTACGTGGAGATGATCCCATATACACAGGGGTAGCCTCCCCGGGGAAATTGTATTGTGTTAGAGGATGAGATGGCCCTGTGCTACATAGAGGAACCTCTTGAGAAGAGATATGCCTATGTTCACAGAGGTAGCCTCACCAAAAGGAGATGTACCAGATATATAGATGAGCCTCGTGAGATAGAGATGTACCTATATATCTAGATGAAGCCTCCGCTAGGGATTCATGCAAGAGATGTGCCGAGTATATAGATGCAGCCTCCCTGTGAGGAGATGATCCTATATACTTAGATGTAGCCTCTGCATGATGGTTATTGATGTGATAAATGACTTTATGTCATGATTATGCCTTGGTTGTGGCTGATGACGTGCTTGATGACTGATTTAATGTTTCACTGATGATGATGGTGATTCGTTGATATGGATACTCATGTTATGATTATGTGGTGATGTTACTGTGAGTGTGTGGTGCCGGATTACAAGCCATGAGCTTGTTCTGGTTTGCACTGATAGAGGAATATTTATATTGACTGTATATGTATTGATTATGGTGTTGATATATATATATATATATATATATATATATATATATGTATGTGTTGTCAGTGAACCAGGGGAAGGAAATACCTTCAAGGGCCCTGAGTTTACTGAGATTTTATATCTCACCCCTTGTGTGGGGCTATGTTTTGCAGGTGATTCTTCCAGAGTAGCAGAGAAATCCCAAGGCAAGAGGCCTATGCAGGATTAGATGCTGCTGGACACCTTAGGATAGAGGATATGAGCCTGTGCTCAGATGTTTTGTAGTTTTGTACTTAGCCGTTGGTTTTTATTTTGATGTACCCTGAGGGGATATTTGTACAGTTTTGTATTGTACAGAGGAACCTTGATGTATATTCATCATGTTATAGTGTACAGTGTTATACAGATGACATTTGATGATGTCACTTTTAGTATATGCTTCCAAACTGCTTAAACTCTGATTGATTATCTGTCTGATTGTGGTGTATGTTTGGTAATGACCCTGATTAGAAAAATTGGGGCGTTACAATGATGATGTCGCATCCTCTGACATTGTCACATTTTTTTTGTTTTTAATGTGGTTCACTTTTTATCCAAATTCTACTGTGGCCCAATATTTCCATTAAAAATAGTTAATTTAAAATTGCGAGGTATCAGTGAGGGATTAGAGAGGAATAATTAGGCCATAAAATATGATGAATTGGCGAGGACAATTTTGTGAAGGATTACTCAATGAATATGGATATTTAGGGATAGAGAAACAAAACCAATATTAAGGAAAAGCACCTTTCATTCATACCATTTTAGAATGTACATAAGGGTACATATGTAAGCTAGGTGCCTAAGGCTTACAACTCATTGATGATAGGATTGAATCTTTCATTACATGAAAAATAGCAAAATAGAAAATATCATAAAGAATACAAGGACTACACAAGGACTAACAACTAGCGAAAAACAGTTCAACAAGGGCACAACAAAATCATAACAAATTCTAGATGTTTCTAGAATGTTGAATAGAGACAACTCTCTGATCTTGGGCATAACCTAGTGAGAATTGATCTAGTATTTTGAGTTTTTGTGTCTTTTGTAACACCCCAATATTTCCAGATGTATTAAAATGTGGGATTTACACAATATTTAATCAATTAGCAGTGTGTCTATAAAAATTACAAGAATACCCTTGGAAGAATAATTACCAAAATGTCCTTAGACAATTTTAGAAATGACAGATGGGTCCTTGAGGCACTAAAAGACCAAAATACCCCTGGATATTTTATTAATGACCAAATTGTCCTAGGAAGTCCGGTAAGACATTTAAGGAGGAAACTCTAGAAATACTCTGGAATGCTTGAAACATGATCAGAATACCCTTCGCGTAACAATTACAGAGTTTCCCTAAACATTTTTAGAAATGACAATTATACCCCTAAGGGTAAGAGGTGAAATTACCAAAATGCACCTAGGTCAAAACTGACCAAGATGACCTCAGAAATTAATGGGAACCTGAGCATAGGATAAAATACTTTTAGACAACAAATTATCAACATAGTTGGTGGCAGAGAACCATAAACAGTAATTTCTAGGAATTTTGGAAAATATTCTGAAAAGAGCTTAATCTATATGACCTTAGAGTATCAGAAATTTATAAGAAAAGTATAAACATAATCTATGGAGTCTTCTCTTAATTATGGGAAGAATAGGTTTCCTAAATAAGTTAGTTTAGTAATTTTAATAATTCAAGGCAAAATGGACCAATAAGAAATTAGAATTTAGCTATTATAAGTAATAAAGGAAAACTGGATTTATTTGGATTTCTAAATTA
>PYAF01004579.1:104961-133341 GCA_007407185.1 Glycine tomentella | reverse complement strand
TAAACAAAACCTTCTCAAAACAGCAAGTTTGTACCCCCAAAACAGATTAATAGAAAAAGGTCTTCAAAAACAAAGCATACTAAAAAGACTCATTTTGAAAAATGATCAAAATCTGTAACATGTCATTACTGCATGAAGAAATGTCACACATCACACAAGTGTTATGCTAGAAGGTTCTATGTGCCTAATGGAGAATGCACATGGGTTCCTAAGAAAAAGAGAAAAATAGCTAACCCCTATGGACCCAACCTTAATTGGGTACCTTTCTTTGCTACTTGATTTGATTGTTGCAGGTGTGTCTTAGAGCTAAAGAATCACTATGGTACTTGGATAGTAGATGCTCTAGGCATATGACAGGTGATAAATCCATGCTCACCAATCTGACTTTAAAGGATGGAGGATTTGTCACCTATGGAGACAACAATAAAGGAAAAATAATAGGAGAAGACAATATTGGTGACAGGTTCAAAACCAAAATAAAAAAAAAAGTGCTTTATGTGGAAGGTCTAAAGCACAATCTTCTAAGTATAAGTCAGGTTTGTGATAAAGGATTAAAGGTATCCTTTAATAATAATTGTTGCTTAATATGTGATTGTGTAACTAGTAAGGTGATTCATGTAGGAAAAAGAAAAGGAAACATCTACTTGCTTGCTATAGAACATGCATTTATGCATAATATAAACTGCTTGGTAAGTAAGATTGATGAATCATGGCTATGGCATAAAAAAATAGGTCACATTAACATGCATCACATGAACAAGCTCATAAGGAAGGATTTAGTTATTGGTTTACCTAAACTCAAGTTTGAAAAGGACATACTTTGTGATGCTTGTCAAAAGAGGAAACAAACCAAGATCTCTTTTCAAAACAAAAACTTTGTTTTCACCTCAAGACCTCTTGAATTGATTCGCATGAATTTGTTTGGTCCTTCAAGAACTATGAGTTTATGTGGCAATTACTATGGGCTTGTAATAGTTGATGATTAGTCAAGATTCACATGAAATTTGTTTCTAAAATCCAAGAGTGATGCTTTCAATGCTTTCAGAAAATTAGCCAAGCTTTTGCAAAATGAAAAGAGCTACAAAATAGTCTCAATAAGAAGTGATCATGGTGGTGAACTCCAAAATGAAAATTTTGAAAAGTTATGTGAAGAACATGGAATAAACCATAATTTTTCAGCTCTAAGAATACCTCAACAGAATGGTGTTGTGGAGAGGAAAAATAAATCTCTTGAAGAAGGTGCAAGAACTCTTCTTAATGAAACTAATTTGCCAAAACATTTTTGGGCTGATGCAGTGAGCAATGTATACTATACATTAAATAGATTTTTCATAAGGCCTATCTTAAAGAAAACTCCTTATGAACTTTACAAAGGTAGAAAACCAAACATTTCACACCTTAGAGTTTTTGGCTGTAAGTGTTTTGTTTTAAACAATGGAAATGAGTCTCTTGACAAATTTGATGCAAAGGTTGATGAAGCTATCTTTCTTGGATATTCAATGCAAAGTAAAGCATATAGAGTATTAAAAAAAACATTATGCATGGAAGAATTTGTACATGTTATTTGTGATGAATCTAATTCCTCAAAAGAGGAATGCAGGACCATTAGATGAAAATGTCACTAAATGAAACAAATGAGAGTTATATGGATGAAACAAATGAAGAAGTTGACCCTTCAACTCCTACTCAAAGGCCAAAGGATTGGAGAACTAGAGATCTTTCCCTATATAACATCATTGGTGAAGTATCTAAGAGAGTATCCACTAGATCATCTCTTAGAAATTAATGTTGTGTATATGACCTTTGTATCTCAAAGTGAACCTAAGAATATTGATCAAGCATTACTTGATGAACACTGGATGCTTGATATGCATGAAGAACTAAATCCGTTTAAGAGAAATGAAGTATGAGAACTTTTTCCTAAACCTCCTTCTCATAAGCCAATAGGCACCAAGTGGGTTTTGAGAAACAAACTTGATGAAAGTGGCATCATAGTCAGAAATAAGGCCAGATTGGTTGCAAAGGGTTTTAACCAAGAGGAGGGCATTGGCTATGAAGAAACCTATGCCCCTGTTGCTAGGTTGGAAGCAATTAGATTGCTGCTTGCATTTGCACGTTTGAAGAACTTCAAATTATTTCAAATGGATGTGAAAAGTGAATTTCTAAATGGCTACATAGAGGAGGAAATATGCGTTGATCAACCTTCTGGTTTTGTAGATTTCAAGCATCCTAATCATGTCTTCAAACTATAGAAAACTCTCCATGGCTTAAAACAAGCACCCAGGTCTTGGTATGAAAGATTGAGCAACTTTCTAATCAATCAATCTTTCATAAGAGGACAAGTTGATAAAACATTGTTCATCAAAAAATCTACTAGTGATATATTACTTGTTCAAATATATGTTGATGACATTGTCTTTGGTTCAACTAACAAATTCTATGTACAAAGAATTATCATCCTCAATGCATAATGAGTTTGAAATGTCAATGATGGGAGAACTAACATTCTTCCTTGGACTTCAAGTGAAACAAATGAAGAATGGAACATTTCTCAATCAAACAAAATATTGTAATGAATTGATCAATAAATTTGACATAGAGAAAATGATGATGCAACTCCTATGGCAACCACAACTTACCTTGATTTTGATGAAAAAGGGAAAAAGGTTGATGAATTAAAATATAGAGGAATGATTGGATCTTTGTTGTACTTGACTGCAAGTAGACCAGATATTATGTTGAGTGTGTGCCTATGTGCAAGATATCAAGCTAATACAAATGAGTCACACCTCACAGCAGTCAAGAGAATCATCAAATACTTAAAATCAACTCCAAAAGTTGGTCTATGGTATCCCAAAGGTGCATCACTAAATTTAATTGGCTATCCAGATTCTAATTTTGTAGGCTGCAACTTATATAGGAAAAACACAAGTGGAACATGCCATCTCCTGGGAAGCTCCTGAAAATGAAAGGAATACTTCAACACAACCAAGAGGGGGGGTGAATTGGTTGAATCTTACCCAATTAAAATTTTAAAATCAGAGTTTACAACAGGATCTTTATCACTTTAAAAATTGTTCTAAAATCAAAAATCAATATTCAATCAACTTCCCTTTTCAAGAACAATAGAAAACAGAGAAAAACTTTCTGTACAATGATATTGATTCACAAACAAAGTAATTCAGAGATGCATAAGAGAGAAGAAAGATTAGTCACAGAATTTTATACTGGTTCACCTCAAACACTATGAGGCTACATCCAGTTCTTCTACTCAACACTAGAGTAGAGTTCCACTATTGTAAAAATATCCTTAAAAGCAAATTTTACAAGCCTCTCTTCATCAACCCTAGATGAAGTTCAGAGATCCAAAACCCTATTAGATCCTTAGAGACCAAAACCCACACTGAGAACACTACTCAGCTGTCTTCTAGAGAAACACTATCTCACACTTGCAAGAAAACCATTTACAATAGACCAATCTTTACAGAAATTCAAAAGAACAGTTTACACCTTCAAACAAGGAAATATATCACCTGATAATCCAAGAATGAATGAACAATGAATGATTCTCAGGTTGAAAGACTCATTACAAACATATATGCAGTCCTTTCCTATGCCTTTGAATGAATGAAGCTTCACCTTCTTGATTCACAAACCCATATGAATTTTGTGAAGCAAAGTATGTTTAGAACTCAGAGAAACTCACTATTGAAAGCTCAGAATGTTTGTGAAAGCCCAGAATACGAATTATCAAAAGTTACAAACTTCAAAGAAGTGGGTTCTATTTATAACAACTTTCTAACTGAAAATAATCGATTAAACACGCTCTTGTAATCGATTATTTCTCATTTGTAATCGATTAAATCAAGACACTGGGTTTATGTTATGAACAATATAATCGATTATTCTGTGAAGTAATCGATTAAACCAGTCAGTCATTTATTTCTTAATGAGCTTAGTAATCGATTAAAACGCTATGTAATCGATTAAGACAATGAGCTATGATTTTTCAAAAATGCATGTAATGCTTTGTAATCGATTATCACGATGTGTAATCGATTAAGACAGAGAGTTGTGATTTTTCCAAGTATGCATGTATAGGCATGTAATCGATTACCAATTTCATGTAATCGATTAAGACAGAGAGTTCCATCTTACATAAACAACCTTAGTAATCGATTAAACCGATATGTAATCAATTACAATGACCATGATTTGTTTTTTGAAGGACACGAAGAACAGAATAATCGATTCCATTGACTTTGTAATCGATTATTAATATTACAACTTTATTTTTCCAAAAACATTGCTTCTTAAGTGCCTTTGTAATGAATTGCTTTTACTTAATCATTTAATCTTATGATCCTAATGAATGATTAATGTATGATGTGCACAATTGGATTACCAGATCATATACTTCCTTTTTACAATTAATCAAATTGATTCTTCAAGCTTTCCTTTGAGCATGTTTGAAAGTCCAAAACCTTGAACCTTTGTGTCTTGTTCATTGATGCTTGACTTCACTTGAATCAACAGCTCCTTGATCTCATGGCACTGCAAGAAACAATTTTGTGTTGCTCTTTCAACTGCTAAAGCTGAGTACATTGCAGCTGGAAGTTGTTGTAATCAAAGTCTGTGGCTGAAGCAACAACTCCGAGACTTTGGTGTTGAACTGAAAGAAATTCCCTTGCTGTGTGACAACACAAGTGCTATTAACCTATCAAAGAATCCAGTCATGCACTCAAGGACAAAGCATATAGAGATCAAACATCACTTTCTCGGGGATCACATTCAAAAGGGTAATTGCTCAATTGAGTTTATTGATACATATAATCAATTGGCTGATATATTTACAAAACCCCTTGCTAGAGATAGATTTTTTACTCTAAGGAATATGCTAGGTATTCTTGATGAATCTAACATCTTATAGAATGCTTATGATGTGTCTGATTACATGAAATTCAACTCACAAGTTCATTATGCATCATTTTAGCAAAAATTCAAATCTTGATAAATATCACTATTCATACTGCATAATTCTCTGTGTTAATCGATTACGACAAACAATAATCGATTAACAAAGGCCTGACATGAGCCTTGCTCATTGATTTAATTGATTACATCTACTGAAGGGAAATTTCAGGTTAAAAAATCTCTGGAGTAATCGACTATGCTCTCGAATTAACCGATTACATAATTCTCAGAGGTATACTTTCGCCCTGGAATAATCGATTACAAGAGTTTCCTAATCGATTACTTATGAAGTTTCTGTAATTCTGCACAACTTTCAATGAAGAAATTTGAAACCTTATCTCTTAATTCAAATTCAAATTCTGGTTCAGTGAATTTAGACCGCCTTGGAATATGAGATATCTGTTAGATACAGGGGGAGCTTGAAGAGGATCAAGATGTTGAGGCTCTTAGTCTCAAATAAGTTTTAGCTTTTTACATGCCATTCAATTGAAGGCATATGTAATCTCTAGATATCTAAGAGTTTCATCTTATGATCCATTACATTGCATAAACATCATTCATTGGCTTGCATTCATGGTTTTCATAAAAGCACATGTTTTGTGAAAAAGCTTTAAAGTTTTCATGATTGCATAAAAAGCCACGTGTTCATAGGTTAAGTTTTGAAAAAAAAAACTATTTTGCACTGCTTTAATCGATTACCAGTATATGGTAATCTATTTTTTTTTTGTAATCATATGGTAATCTATTACTTAAGCTTTGATGAACACTCTAATCAATTATAGTTGAGTCGTAATCGATTACACTGCACAATCACAGAACAAGTCTTCTTGTGATAATCGATTACAAGATGGTGGTAATTGATTACTTAGTATGTTTTTGAAACAAGACTTCTGTGTTAATCGATTACTTGCTCATGTATCTTTTCCAAAAAGGTCAAGAACACTTTAATTGATTAAATATGATATTAATCGATTAGGCAAGTGGAATTAATCGATTACATTGACAATTTAATCGATTACATTCAGTTATAACATTTTTCTATAAAAAGTTATTAAGTTTTTTTTAAATGAATAAATTATTACAAAACAAAATTTTCATACATTTTAAAAAGTCTTCTAAAGTGAGAACAGATACTTTGAGTCATTGAGCTCTTGTCCCACAAATTCTAAATCTTCATGTTACATTGAAAGATTTCTTCTTGGGCAAGATTCTAAAGAAGTTCTTGAAGAGTTTGCTCTGAAATTTGTTTTCACTCAACTTGGATCAAGAATGGTAAATCATATGCATTCATATATTTTGGATCATCAAGTTGTCTCTCTCCATTAAACTTTGTTTGTAATTTGTTTTAGAATTTCAGTTTGTTTGTTACTATTACAAAAGATTTCTTAAGGCTTGCCTAGAGTAGGTTTTCTAACGACCCGCCTCATCGCTACTGTATCATTAACTCTTACTGCACAAGATTTAACTTTTAATGAAAACTTCATTAAATTGATTATGAAAATGATGGTAAATTTTTTTGTGATAATACAATTATCATACACGAATTACAATCACATATTTAAACATATATGTATATATATTAAATCAGTACATGTCATCCACATGTTAGAGCTTCCTTTAACTTTACATGTATATACACCTGAAATTAGATATCTAACAAAAAGCCAAAGAACTAACTAAGAAAGAGTTGATTAACAAAACAAACTCTTTCTCCAAAAAGAAATCCAACGTCATCACATTGGCTTGGCGGCTCCAACCAAAAAGAAGATATCCCTCCAAGGTCACCTATTGCTACTCATCTGCTCACACGAACAAAATTTCGCGATCATCACAGGTACCAACCACACAGTACAACAAACGTAAGGGTGAGTTTATTATGTACAACCAACAATTATCAAGTAACCACAATTGGGAAGGAAACAACAATCACAATCACAATTATTACCAAAATTCTATTATTCCAATACACACTCATCATCATATATATCAAATTCATCTCACTTCAATATAACATCCATTTCATCATCATCTCATTTAAACATCATAAACCACATCATCATTATGTCATTTATACATCATCAAACGCATCATCATTATCTCATTCAATCATCACCAACACATCAATAATATCTCATTTCAACATTATCAATGACATCAATATCACCTCATTTATCCACAATCCATATTACCACGAGATTGGTATTTTAGGAAAATTCTAAATTAAAGAGGAGGATTGCAATATAGAAAACCCAATCTTATGCCCATTTAAAAATTTAATAAAGAATTAAATAGGCAAACATATTATAAAATTTTGGGCAGAGTCTCCTCTGTAATTAAGACTTTTTCCAAAAATTCAATCATCACAATAATAATATCATTCACAGTTTTATCCATCAACAAGCCAATTCATCGCATCCCATTAGTTAAAAATAGTTTTTTTCTTGAAAACGAGCACACACAAGAACAAACACATCAATCATAAATACATTGCATCTCATTAGTTAAAAATGTAATTTTTCTTGAAAACCAGCACACAGCAGGGATAGGCAGATGTCCTCATAGTTGGACTCCCTGGCCCTCAACTATGGTACCAAACTATAACTAAATAATAAACTCTCCTTACCTAATTAAACATGGAGCTCTATATACCAAATTGAAGATAATTTAGTATAAATTTCAAAACAAGGCTAACATTAGAATTCGGGTTCAAATACCAACTCAAATTTAAAAAGAGGGTAAAATGATGTTTTGGGAGTCCACATCAAAAGACATCATTTTGAAATTCTGACACAACAAGCTGATCAGGGTTCAACAAGGATCACAGAAATGACATCAATTTCATAAAAAGGAGACTTTTACAACATCTCATTTTCAAAGGATTTTCAAAGGAAGAGTAAAACTCCCAACGATGGTACCCAAAACACAAGAGATACTAAGAGAAGCTTAAACTAGCTAGAAGAAGGCAAAGGAAACGAAGGTTACCTCAAAGAAACCAAGAAAGTAGGATTGGAGGCTTTTTTCTCTACCGAAACTTCGAGAAGAGTTTCGAAGATTCTGCTCCGATTAAAGTGTTCCTCTCTATGCGATGGTCTCGTGGCAAGCAATGGCGGTCCATTGTGGTCACCAGTGGTCTTAGGTGGTGGAGGGCAATGGTGGGAGGTTGGTGAAGCTTTAGAAGAATGAAAATACTCTATTTTCATGACTTGGAAGCTTTAATATGTATTCAACACCACCTTGACTCCCCAGGCGAGCTGACCAGATTCTAGAATTTCTGCTTCAGTGAAAAATTAATTTATCAATATAAAGACAATATTTCTATAATCCCAACGGTCAGAAGTTAAACATATCAGTTAGGAACATATATTTAAAATTTACAGGTGATCCAACGGTTAACCAATCCAGAATTGTAATTTTACTAAAATAGGTTTTCGGTCAAACCCAGAATCGCACAATTCAACGCAGCTCAAACAAACTCCACATAACTTGATATCTACACCAAGCAATAACACAAGGATAATTTACACAACAATCACATCAAAAATATATTTTCAATTTATCAAAATTTCAGGGTGTTACAAGTTTCTCTAGAGGGAAGAGTAGAGAGGGGATTCTCTATGTCTTAATCATTAGGAGTCTAAGGGAGTTATATTTATGATCTTAATCTAGGTTTTATTAAGGGTGATTGTTGTAAGCTTGTAAGAAAAGAATTTTGTGAATAGTGGAACTCTATCCAAGTTGGTTGGAAGAAACTGAATGTGACTTCTCAAGTTGAGAAGTGAACCAATATATTTCTTGGTGTTGAATACTTTCTCTTTATCTCATCTTGCTGTCATTGATTGTCATTCATTTGGATAATATTTTCATAATCGACAAAATATAATTTCAGCTATTGCTTTCTTTAAAGGTGGTATTTGATTGGCTAAAAGATTTCAAAGGGAGTTTTTGTGATACGATCTTAATACTCTGATTTGTTTTAAAGATTTTAAAAGAGAAAGTTTAAACCAATTCACCCCCCTCTTGGTAATTTGTATGTCTAAGATGAGACTTCCTATAATCCATTGTATTGCATAAAGCTCATTCATATTTTTGCATTCATGTTTCCATAAAAGTATAAGTTTCATGAAGAAGTTTTTCTGAAACATAAAGTTTTCACGATTGCATAAAAAGCCAAGTCTTCCATGTTTAAGTTTTGGAAAAATATTTTCTCACTGGTTTAATCGATTACCAACAAGTGGTAATTTATTACTTGAGATAGGAGAAGATTTTAATCGATTACGAGATTATTGCAATCGATTACACAGTATAAAATCACAGATTGGATTTCCTGTGGTAATCAATTACAATAAAATGGTAATCAATTACTTGGCAATTATTTTGTAAAAGTCTTCCTGTGATAATCGATTACTTTGTGATTTAATCGATTACTTTGTTCATAAGTATTTTCCAGAAAGTTGAATAACACTTTAATCGATTATATAAGTGATTTAATTGATTACTGACAGTTACAACAATTTTCTATAAATAGATGAAGCCTGTAGTGGATCATCAGGTGGTTTCTCTCCATACAACTTGTTTTAATTTCTTTTTAGAATTTCTGTTTGTGTAACTATAGCAATAGTCTTTCTTAAAGCTTGTTTAGAATAGGTGTTTCTAGAGGGAAGAGTAGAAAAGGGTTTTCTCTATGTCTTGATCATTAAGATTTTCTAATTGAGTTAGATTTATTGTTCTTGATCTAGGTCTGATTGAGAGTGATTGTATGGGCTTGTAAGAAATAGATTGTTAATAGTGGAACTCTAACTAGTTGGTTAGAAGAACTGGATGTAACTTCTATAGGTTGAGAAGTGAACCAATATAAATCTTTTTATTGACTATATCTTTATATTTTCTTGTGGTCATTAATTTTCATTCATTGTTGTATCTTTTCACAATCAACATAAAATGTTTTGGTTGCATTCTTTAAAGATTGGTGTTTGATTGATTGAAAGTGTTCTTGGATTGTTTTGTGATATTATCTTTTTAACTCTGATTGTTGAAGAATTTTTTAATTGGCCAAGAACAACCAGCTCACCCCTCTCTTGGTTCTTGTGTGTTGTTCATATTGTTTTCATTTTGGTGCAAAACCCAAGAAGACTTCACATCTTGATCGAGGATCGAGCAACATAAGTGGATTTATAGACTAGACAACCAAAAACTTTGAGTGTATGAAAATCGGGTATTTGTTCATGTAAAAGCTCAAAAGGCATTTTATTTCAATTAATTGGGGATGGAACCCAATTAATCAAATAAACAGCATGTTTGATAACATAATACCGAAAATGACTTGGAATGTGAGATTGGAACATGAGGGGTCTTTCCACAATATGGATATGTTGATGTTTTCTCTCAATTCTCCCATTTTGTTGGGGGGGTTGCAACATTTGATGTAAAATTCCTTTTGAAGCAAAAAAATCTTATAAAAAATTATTCAGTCCCATTATTTGATTTTATATCTTTAAATTTTGCTTCAAATTGATTTTCAATCAAATGAATGAAATTTTACACATGTAATTTGACTTTTCCTTTTGATTTGAACAAAACAATCCTGGTATAATGACTATAGTTATCAAGGATAGTTACAAAAGACCATGTATTGAAGCTTTAGAAAAATATTACCAAATGTCCATATGGAAATTCAAAAATTTTGGATACTCTATTGATACTTGGTGACTACGATAATCTTCTTTGTTAAGCCAAATGTTAAACATCACAAATTCCATTGATAGACTTAAAAATAAAAGGATATTGTTGATGTAAAACATTCAATCTATTTCCATACCCAAGTCTAAAATGCCAAATATTAGAAGTAGAAATAGTGGTAGTGGTGGAGTTATTCACAAAGGAGGATCTGGTTGGTAAAGGTAGTTCACTCTTGCTAATATCTAAGTGATAGAGACCTTCTTGTATCCTACCTAAACCAATCATCTTAGAGGAGCTTGTTTCCTAAATTTTGAAAAAAGTAAAAATAAAAAAATGTATAAGACAAAGTAGAAATTAATTTAGAAATCGAAATAAAGATTAAAATTGAAATGTGGAACATAAAGGACATCGTGGATAACAAAAGTTGAAGAAAGTTGGATTGTGCTTTAGATTTGTGAGGTAATTGAAGTTCCATTAGGAAATTTAATCTGAATTGGTTTTATTTTGAAATATACTTGAAAATAATCTAAAGAAGAAAAGATGTGGATAGTTGCCCCTGAATCTATTATCCATGGGGCAGTGCTTAGAGAATTCACAAATAAAAGGAGTGAATCAGCGAAAATACTGGTGAAGACATTTAAAATGTGTCTGTTACCAAAACTTGGGTTTGGGAATTTGATAGGCCCATCATGTGTGACATGAGAAAGATTGGCATGGCGTATTTAAGAGTTTCCATTTGGGCCTGGCCCACTAGAGTTACCAGATTGCTATAATAGAGCAATTAGTCTTCGATGTTGAGTTGGTGTGATGTTGAGAATTGATCCATGCAGTACCACTTCCTTGTTATCTTCTTCCTCTTCGGGTTGCTTACTCATTGTAACATTGTTCACTGAACTAGATGCCCGGCTATGATATTAGGAACTCTGCCAGGATAACACAGATATTCAAGCAGATACTCATGCTTTGCATAGAATTCATTGATCATATGTTTGATGCGTCCATAATAAGTGCATACATTGTTTCATTTTCAACATCATATGGAAGGTTTCCATTTCCATTATAATGGAAGTTTCCATGGTTTTTTCCATATGAGAAGGATGAGTGGTTTTTGGCAGCATTGGCAAAGATGGTTTGTTCTTCCAAAGGGACAAGGTTTGTAGATTGTTGTCTCTCATAATGAATGAACATGGAAAAGAGCTTGTTCACTGTTGATAAAGGATCCATGAGTAAAACTCAAGAACGCACTATAGAAAATCTCTCATCAAGCCTTTGAGGAACTGAATAATGAAGTCTTGTTGATGGTAGATGATAATGCTTTGTCGAGACGCATCAAAAACAATTTTACTAAGCTAATTCTGTAGCACAGAGCTAACCTAGGTCGACTCAGAGACACGATCAATATGGTTCTAGCTTTAAATCATTGATAATAAGAAGGGGGGATTTTTGTCGAACAGTTGGTATGCGCAAAGTAAAACATGCAAGAACACAAACTAAAATTAAAGAACAATGCAGAAATTAGCAAGATTATCAAGGAGTAAAGTAAAATAGATTAGAAAGCATCAATCCAATTCACTAACCCAAGCTATTTGAATCATCATCATTCCCATAAATTGACCCTATCATGAACATTCATTCAATCTCAATAGAAGTAGTTCAATCGATCCTACTCCTAAATTAATTGAAACGAAAACCCTAATTGAACTATCATTCAATTAAATCTTGTGATTATCATTTGAAATTAAGACATGAATCCATAATCCTAATTCACTTTTAATCCTAAATGCATTCATAATCATGAAAACATAATAGAAATTGAAGAAGAAGGTGAACAATCAAGTAGAATTCAAAATACCGAACCGGAACTCCAATTCTTCTCTTGCTTGAGTTAGATCCTTGGATTGATTAATGATTTAGCCTTCCATGATGATCACCAAGGAAAGCCCTATGAAGTGAGTGCAGAAAAATGGCAGAATAGCAAAATGGAAATGAAGAAGATGAAGAACAATGAAGAACACTTGAGAGAAAATGAAGAACAAGCTTTTGATTCTAAAAACTAAAGAAAAGAAATGTAAAACTTGTTTATTGAATTGTAAAGTGTGCTATTCAAGTTTCACTAAAGTCACTAATATATTAGTGACTAAATTCTGAAAATAGAATGGGCCATAAACAAACCCAACAATCTAATTATTTACTATTTACAACCATGAAAATCAAATTTGCAACCCAAAATTACAAGTGCAGAGGTGCTAACTTCAAAGCTCAAAATGACCCTCAAAATGACAGAATTGGCCTCGGGATATTTTTAGCAAACTTGTTGATCTTTTCGTTATCTTTCCAAGGACTCCTAGAACGCTCCATTCGGAGATTGGTAGCACTCTATAGGCCCTGCACAAGTCAGATACGTTAAGTGAGCAAAAATCTGAAAAAACGCTACAATTAGCAATTAAGCCCACTTACTTGCCTAGGCCAAAAACTGAATTAGAATGGAAAAATAAAAGTCCAAAAGAGGTCAAACAAGCTAAGAATGATAAACAAAAATTTAACTAAAACCACTCTATTAGTAGATCCTAGCTACACATGTACATGGAGTTACAAGACAATAGTTGTCAAGCTCTTCCTAAATCTATTTGAGTTTGGTAAAATAGTTTTTCATTGAGAGTGAGATTTGTTTGAGACCAAACACCGCCTCTTGAAGTTCAGCAATGTGCAACAAATCTCCCTAAGAAAAGTGTTCTTTTAAATCATTCCAGACATCGATGACAAGATCAAAATAGATGACACTATAAGAAATGGATTGAGATAAAGAGTTTAGGAGCCAAGACATGATTAGAGTGTTGCAACGTTCCTATGCAGCATACAACGGGTTTGTAAGGGCTGGTATGAGGATGGTTCCAGTGAGGAATCCCATCTTGTTCTTGGAGATGAGTGCCATTCTAACAGAACGTGACCAAGAGTGGTAGTTGTTTCCAATCAGAGTTGGTTTCATGATGACTGAGGAGGGACTATCGCTTGAGTGAATGTAATAAGGACTCGGTGGATTTTGATTCAAGCTTACGACTCAATTTTCTGCCATGGCTTTATGAAGATAGTATCAGCAGGGCTCCAAGTGGGAGGATTTGATACAATCAAATGAATATGGATATTTAGGGACAGAGAGACAAAATCAGTATTAAAGAAAAATACATATCCTTCATATCATTTCTGAATGTACAAAAGGGTATATATATAAGCTAGGTGCATAAGGCTTACACTGAAGTACCTGAAACACACTAGAAGGGGGTTGAATAGTGTGAAGGATAAAAACTTAGTCTTTCTAAGACTATTAAAAGCTTCTCTCAAACATATACCAATGGATGAAGGGTTTTGACCAAGGGTTTCAAAATCACTTTGTGTTTAGAAAACCGGTTCACAAAACTTGGATATAGTGTATAAGTGATTTATAGAAAAAGAACTAGTTATATAGAAACAGAAAAGAAAACATAAAGGTTTTAAAGTGGTTCACCCTAACTCTTGGACTACATGCAATTCTCCTTTAAACTTTGAAGGGTTCCACTAATTAAATCTTTGATTACAATCGAGTGTTCTCTATGTCACTTTTGGCTACAAGGAGTACTCTTTAGGTCACTTCTGACACTACAGGTAATCTCTCCCTAAGATTAAGACCTAAGTATTCTTTGTCACTAAGCCACTCCTAACTTTCACAAACAATATGTTTGATAGAATATGTATTCTAATCACTCAAATAGTGTTTACATAGTAAGTTCGAATACAATGAAACTCGCAAACTTAGAAAAGCTAAGATTTAGTCAATTTGCTCAAGTTTCCTTTGTCCAGTGGACCGACAGTGTTACAACACTTATTCGTTTTGCCTCAGAATGTTATCTTGTGATTCGACAGACTTTAACACGAACATCTTCAATCTTTATACAGACTTTAGAGCTTCTATCTGTTGAGAGATCCCAACTAGTCGTTGTCTAATCACTACTAAAAAGAATGCTTTCAACATCGCTACTTTAACATTGTTTTTTGATAAAACCGATGTTAACAAAAAAGTAGTGGCATTTTTGTAAATAATTGATTTTGTTAACATTGGTTTTTGTAAAAATCGATGTTAATTTGGCGATGTTAACATCAGTTTTTTAAAAAATCGATAATCGATGTTGTTATGTCGATGTAACATCGATTTTTTAAAAATCGATGTTGTTCCTACACCCATAACCAGAGCACTGTTTCATTTATTCCTCTTTCAAATTTGGGCACCGGTTAATATCTAAAAACTAACACTTCGACTACTCATACTAACATGCAGATCCCAGAAAAGAAGCTCCTCCCGAACCGCGATTAATGGGCTCTCACAAGTTCGCGATCCTCGCCATGGAAACCAAGCCTCTCCTTGAAGGCTTAGACTAGTTCCTGACCAATCGTTGATGTCCTCCTTGCCGCCAACAAGCGCGTCAACAACTACCCCGACTACTACGCCGTCTTCCAGATCGACCACCACTGCGACGACCTCGACCTCATCAAGAAACAGTACCGCCACCTTGCACCCCTCCTCCATCTCGACAAGTCCCGCTTCCACTTCGCCGACCATGTCTTCCAACTCGTCGTTGATGCATGGGCCCTACTCTCCGACCCTATTAAGAAATCTGTTAATGACAACGGGCTGACTTTCTTCTCCCACGTTGATTTGTCCGTCCCTGGATGGGTCCAGCAGCAGGAGAAGCTCCTCGTCCGGAGGATTGGGCCTGGGCCCAGCCCCAGTGCATGCTGCAATAGCACTGCTTCGGCCTGCAAGGACATCCATGCGGATAAGAATTCGAGGAGGAGGATCTCTACTTTTTGGACCCCCTGTCCTTAATGTTACCATTTGTATGAGTACCCTAGGGTTTACAAGGGTTGTTGTTTGCGGTGCCAGAATTGTGATATATCCTTTCATGATGTAATGCTTTCGTTGCTTCCACCACTTTTTCCCGACCAAGAAGCTTATTATTGTTGTTGGGGATTCTTCCCCATGGGGTTTGTTGCTGGCAGCTTCGGTTCTCCTTTGCCACCAAGGGAAGAAGCTTCTCCTTCAGTGAAATCCAGATAGCGTCTCTTCCCCACCCACTTTGTTGCCATTTCTGCATGCTTTTTCATTCTAGGGTTTTCTCTTGCTGACAGTGTTTCTTTCTAGATTATGTACCGTTGTCTAATGTGTATTTTATGTAGTTGATTGGTAAAACTCCGTTAGTATATCTCAATAGACTTGCTAATGGTTGTGTTGCCCGAGTTGCTGCTAAACTAGAGTTGATGGAGCCATGCTTTAGTGTGAAGGATAGTAAATATTTTTCCATTGTCATGACTATTGATTCTTTGAGTTTAAGTTAATGATTTGAGTAGCATTATGCTTTGCATGGCCTTTTTTAATTTTATTTTTATTCCATGCTTGCTCTCTTGTTTTTGACACATAGGATTAGGTATAGTATGATTGTTGATGTAGAAGAGAAGAGACTTATCACACCTGGAAAGGTTGGTATAACTTGATAATTAAAGCGAAGTGAAGCTAGTAATGGACTAGTAAAGGTGTCATATTGGAATGGTATAAACAATTATATCCTGATTAATTCATTGTTTGTGTTTGTGTGAATCATGATGTTCCTAAACTTGGGTATGTACAACTAATATGTACAATACTTGGAAGTGGTATAGTGAGAAAAAGGAATTCTGGTTATTAATTTAGTGTATTTGTGAGTTGGCAATGTAATGTGTATAATACTGATATTTGGGTATCTTATTTTACGGAAGAGTGTCCTTATTGAACCGAAAAGTGGCAATACTGGCATTGGATTAGATGGCAATAGCCAAGGGTTACAAGCTCATAATTACAATGTCTGCTTCTATGAGTCTCGAGAGAAGAATCATTGTATTAGCTTTCGGAGCTGAGTTGGTTTTGACAGATCCTACTAATGGAATGAAATGTGTTGTTCAGAAGGCTGAAGAGATATTGGCTAAGACACACAATGCCTACATACTTCAACAATTTGAAAACCCTGCCAATCCAAAGGTATTTAAGTAAATTTTTCTATAATTGGTACAACTTATTCTTAACACTTGTACATTGTCATTGCAGATTCATTATGAAACCATTGGTCCAAAGATATGGAAAGGCTTGGATGGGAAAATTGATGCATTTGGTTCTGGGATAGGCACTGGTGGTACAATAACAGGGACATTGTTCTACTATTACATTTAGTAAGTTTTCTTCCCTTGTTGTGAATTTATCCATCTCGAATTTTGGCTTGGAAGGTACATCATGAATAGGGGCATTGTTCTATGATGTTTCCTGTTGGAGGGAACATAAAACAAAAAATTTGAAATGTACTTTGTTTGTATCATTGCTATTATGCTTTCTCTGCTCTTGGAGTTAAGCCTTTATAATCTTTGTGACCAATCACTTGAGTTTAGTTAGTTAGGAGTCTGAATAAACATCCCTTATAAGAAAGAAATTTAATTACCTTAGCTAATAATCTATGATGTCAATAAAAGAAACTACCATTTGTAGATAGAAGTCTCTTTCAACTCTTAACCATATGATTAGACATATTTCGAGATTCTATTTTAACATTTGATTTGAGTTAATTATTTTTAATGGTTCTGAAATAGATGGACTTTTACTTCAATCACCATTTATTTTGGGGTAAGTATAAATGCCCCATATCTTATTTTTCTATATTTATGTTACTCTTGTCAATAATTTAGTATGTAATTATCTTACATGCACTACTTGTCCTTGTGTGCTTGATGTTGCATTTATCACAAAAGGTTAGTCCTTGGATGAATTTTAGTAACTCTATAAAATATTAGTCTTTAACTCTTCACAGAAAAAATAATGTGATTTTGGGGCTAGAATAATTTACTAGAATAGAGACATGTAGTAATGTATGATTGCAATCAAGGTTAAAGTACATGTAACAAGAATAAATAAAAGCCAATTGAGAGAGCAATAGTTTCCTATAACTAATTTCTCCAAACATTCAAATTAGTATGGATCCCAAAATGATCTTAGTTAAAAAAAAGTGACACTACTACAAAGTGGTCTTTTACGACACACCTATGACGACGGTTTCTATAAAACCCTCTTCGTATATAAGGCGTGTTGGACTCGAAGTTTTGATGCTGACAATGGGCCATATATTATATTAAGGGATTAGGTCAAAATAGAGGAACAATAAAGCACGAGAGGAACACTCAAGTCTCGAAAGAAGATTTAAACGGAGTAACTGTTGGTGGGAAGAAAGGAAGACCAGAAGTTGCCATTTAGAAAGTTTGTAAGAGTAAGTTCTCTTTGATTTTCTTGACTTAGATTGCCACTTGAAATCTTTAAATAAAATTGAATATGGGGAAATAAAATGGATATGATATCGGCTGATAAAGTTCATTATGTTGATAAATGTCTTATCAGTTTAAGTTGATTGGAAAATTTTGTTTTTTTCTTATTAACCAGAATCTGCCACATTTAATTTTATAGATAAAGTCTATTTCTATTTTGATAAATAAGCTTAACTAATAAAATTTGATCAGAATTTTATTGTTAGTTTATGCTTATCAAAACTAACAGAAACAAAGATTAGAAAATCAAAAAAATAAATGTGTTTATCCATATCTCTATATAAATAGAGTATCATGGGTCAAAAGAAAGTGCAAATTCTCCTTGAGTTAAATTAGTAATCTGAGTTATAGATATCTTTTAAGAATTTTCCCACAAGTTTATATTGTGCCTTCTGCTTAGACTTAGAAGCTTTAAAGGTAACTTTGAAATATTTGATAAAAGTCTGGTTTAGAGTTAAATCAACAATTGAGTGAGAAACCTTGTGGAGAAACAAGGTTTCATACAAATATAGAGTTAGGTTTGGGAAAAGTCTGGTTTAGAGTTAAATCAGCAATTGAGTGAGAAACTTTGTGGAGGAACAAGGTTTCATACAAATCTAAAGTTAGGTTTGAGAAAAGTCTGGTTTAGAGTTAAATCAACAATTGAGTGAGAAACTTTGTGGTGGAACAAGGTTTGGGAAAAGGTCATACAAATCTAGAGTTGGTTTGGGATTGACTTGTATAAGGGTAGAATAGGTTTTGGACTTGTACTGGATATTGACTCTTTAAATAATGAAATGTTCTTTATTCAGTTGGATTGAGTGATCTAGTTGGAGCCATGGTTGTTTTCTCCTATTAAGCCTAGGAGTTTTTATTCCATTAAAATTTTGTGTTTTGTCTTCTTTACAACCTGATTATCTGTTTTATATTTTTGGGTTTTTTATTAGAATTATTTTGTTAAATTTTATAAACTTAATTCAACCCCCCTTCTTGAGTTCATCTGAGACCAACAAGGTGGTGACAATTTCGTAAATATGTGATTGTTCAACAAAGACGATTTTACAAAAACCATCTTAGAAATTATCATTCTAAGACAATTTTTAGAAAACTGTCTTAAAATGATTGTCATTCTAAGACAGTTTTCTAATAATCGTCTTAGAAGGCTGTCATGTTTTATTCGTGTTAATGACGGTTTTTGCTGCTGACCGTCTTTGATTTTAGTTTGAATTACTAAATAAATTTCCAGCTATTGTGCCCTTCACTCTGCGATTCCGCCTCATGCCCTTTATTGCTTCCAACCTCCATCGATTCCGCTTCTCGTGCATTCTTCCCAGAACTGCACGAACGGTGATAACTCCTCCACACCGTTCTTTCTCTTCAAAAGCCTCTCTCGCCAACACACCGCACTTCTTCTTCTTTTTTTGTTTTGTGTGTTGTGAATAGTGAGATGAGTGATGTGAACATCACCAATGTCACTGTCCTGGATGTTGGATATAGGGGGAGCAACATGAAGAATTAAGTCTATGACTTAGAAGAATGTTTTGAGCTTTTCACATGCCTTGAAGATTGTAATTCGAATGAAGTGTAGGAGAAGCCACTCTTTTGATCCTTGCATTGCATGCACATACTCATTAACATGCTTAAATGTTTTTCATTAAAACATCAAAGCTACTCACAAATTGAAAAAAGATTTAATTAAGTAATGTTTTTGGAAAAATGTAATTTCACTGTTTTAATCGATTACATAGTAGATTAAGTGATTATTCAGTTCATGTTTAAAACTGGAAAAGCTTTGATGAACATTATAATCGATTACACAACGGATTAATCGATTATTTGGTCGTATTTGAAACTGGAAAGCTTTGGTGAACACTTTAATCGATTACTCATTTCTTGTAATCAATTACATAGTGTAAAATGGTTTTTGTTCCTTGCTGTGATAATTGATTACCATTACTCGTAATCGATTACATAGGCTATTTTGAAAAAAAAGCTTGCTTTGCTACTTTAATCGATTACTGATATTCGTAATCGATTACACAAGCTGTTTTCTAAAACAACACTTTTCTGATTTAATCGATTACAACTCAGATTAATCGATTATTTTGTTCGTTGTTGAAACCCAAAATGTGCCTTGAACACTTTAATCGATTAAGTGACAATTTAATCGATTACATATGCTTTTAATTGATTATTTGGCGCGTGTAATCGATTACAGATTGTTACAATATTCTATTATAAATAGAAGGAAGGCTTGCCTTGTTTTTTTTTTTTAACTTGAACACTTCGTATTTTCTGAGTATACACAAGCCTTCTAAGAGTTTAAAAGTGATTTTCTGGGTTTACTAACTTCTTGTCCCACTCTTTAATCTTCATGGGTATTGAATGATTTTTGGGCAAGAAACTTTAAGAGTTTAATAGAGAGCATGTTTTGAAACTCTGTTTTTTGCTATTCAACCTTGATTGGTAATTCATATGTATTCACATTCATTGAATCATCAAGTTGTTTCTCTCCATAATCTTTGATTGTAATTTTGTTTTTGTAATTTTGTTATTTGATGCTATTGTAAATGGGTTCTTGAAGCTTGGGCTAGAGTAGTGTTCTCTACAAATGAACAGAGTAGTGTTCTCTGGTTCTTGTTCATTAGAAGTCTAATAGGGTTTTAGATTTCTATTCTTAATCTAGTGTTGATAAAGAGAGTTTGTTGTAAAGCTTGTAAGAACAAAAATTTATAATAGTGGAACTCTAATCTAGTGTTGATTAGAAGAAACTGGATGTAACTTCTCTTGAGAAGTGAACCAGTATAAATAGCTTGTGTTGATTTTCTTTATCTCTATTTCTACAAGTCATCTTGTTCACTTGTTCTTGGTGTCATTATCATTATTCAACAAGTTCTTTTTTGAGCTATTGGTTTCTTAAGCTAAGTAATTTGATTGGGTAAAAACATTCTTGGTTTAAAAGTGATTAAGATCCTTTATCTCTGATTTTATAAATAAATTTTTAAAGACCAAGTTTAAACCAATTCACCTCCCTCCCCTTCTTGCTTATTGTGGGTATTCCTATTATTTTCACTGGACAACCCTGCTTCCTTTTTTACCCCCTTTCAGTTCAAGATTTCCTACGAGTGTCTCGCCACTCTCAAAGATGGTTTCTATGCTAACTTCTTTTTTTTTTAAGGTTTCCATTTTCTACTCTCTCGCTAGGACTAGTTTCTTCCCAATTCCTCCAATTTTTTAACTTTGTTGTAGATAGATAGGGTTTTTCTTTTCAATCCCTGTCAGATCTTGTTACTCTCTACTGTCTCCCCCTCCCATGTCTTCTCCTATTTATTTAAACATTAAAGGGAGGGCTTTTTTCTTATTATCTCTGCAAACCCCCATTTACCCTAAAACATTTGTTTGCTCAACCATATCACAGATGCCACATTTTTTCTCTCTCTGATGCCAAAACCACTTGCAGAAGAGAAGAAAAAACCCCAAGAGGAACAAGAGAAGCCCAACCCAGAGGATAAGAAAGAAGAGGTTCATTTAATTTAATTTTGTTTCCTTTTAAAACTTCAATTTTTTCATATTTTTCTGCTCATAAAAAATTATTTTACTACATATGCAGCCTCGGGTTAATATTAAAATTGTTGAAAATGAAAATGATGGTAGGGGTTGAATCAACAGAAGCGAATCTGAAGAAGTGGAAGGTGTTCGAGATAGCAAAGCTAGTGGAGCACATGTACAAGAGGACATGGAAGCATGCAATGATTTTTCAGGGCAGACAACCCAGTCATTCACTCAATAGAATTATTTTGTTTGGTGCTTTATGGACTTAGTCTTGCGGTTTGTTGTGTATTAGGTGAGGCATTTCACAGTGTAAACAGTGAGTCAAGGGAGTTACCCACTGTTGAATTGTCAACACTTCCTTTGATTCTTAAGGTTTGGGCATATGCCTTAATCCTCTTAGTTATTTAATTTATACCTTTTTTTTTCTTTTATTTATAGTTTTGCAATTTCATCATTATCATGTGTTCTTCCAAATTTATCTTTATTTGAAATCTAATTTTATGCAAATTAGTTGTGGCTATTGTTGACTTTTTCTTTTAATCTTCACAATTCTAAGTGAACTTTGGAAGTTCTTGTTTCAATTTCTTTACAACCTTAGTTTATTTAATTGAAATCTATTCATTCATGTTTTCATTTACTTTCTCAAACAAATTTTTTGTACAATTATCATTAGTTTTATGCAATTACCACAACAATATAGCAAATTAATCCCAAATTCTGAGAAATGAAAATTCAAAGAAACAGTAGAATAAGATAAAGAGTAAAACTAAACTCTAGGAACATTGTGCACACTAGAGATCTATAATGAGCATTTAAAGGTTCCCCTATAATTTAATATGGGAACCGTCACCCAAACCCAAGGAAAGATCTATAACAAGTGTTCCGTTCGTAACAAACAGAAATGTCCGGCTAATATGCTGGTGGTTTGCTGTTGGATCTAATTCTTCATCTCTCCTTCTGAGAATATTTATATGAAAGAAATATCCCAGAGAAGAAGTTCACAGTGCTTGGAAAGATATCACAATGAACGTGGGTGTTGCACTGTGCGAAGGAAAGAGAGAGAGAGTAAGAATTGTGTACCTTTTTCCTCTATATTCATCTTTTATTTATACAATATTTACCTCTTAACTGATCTTGGGCTGTTTCTAAGAATCATGGCTGGAATCGTAACTGTTTTTGCCATGATCTTTGAACTGGTCATGATCCACGATTATCTCTTCAATTGAAGTTGAGCGCCCACTACTCCTTAATGGGCCTTGCAGTTAAGCCCACTCCTTAATTTGCTGTTGGATCTAGTTCTTCGTCTCTCCTTCTGAGAATATTTATATGAAAGAAATATCCCAGAGAAGAAGTTCACAGTGCTTGAAAAGATATCACAATGGACGTGGGTGTTGCACTGTGCGAAGGAAAGAGAGAAAAAGTAAGAATTGTGTACCTTTTTCCTCTGTATTCATCTTTTATTTATACAATATTTACCTCTTAACTGATCGTGGGCTGTTTCCAAGAATCACGGCTGGAATCGTAACTGTTTTTGCCATGATCTTTGAACTGGTCATGATCCACGATTATCTCTTCAATTGAAGTTGAGCGCCCACTACTCCTTAATGGGCCTTGCAGTTAAGCCCACTCATCGTTTCCGTAACAATTGCCCCCCAGCCTGGTTATCAAGAATTCTTGGTAGCTGGGATGTATCCAAATCAATGTGCACATAGGCATTAGGGATAAATTGAAGTCTTCTAAAATGTTCCTTTGCTCACCCCGGCCATATTCAACAAGATTGTATTTCCAATTGATCATTTTGTTTACTCCAGACGGGATGTTCTAAGGGGCTATGATGTCAGGGTGATACATCAAGATGATTCAAGAACCGAATTAAGGCATCTGGCCTTCTTCTTGGAAACCTAGTTTGCGTCTAGATTTTGAGTGTACTAAACCTTTCTTGCCGGGGTGGACTCCGAGCCGGGATGCTCATATGATTGTCCGGGCTAGAAGCCTCGTATTCTCCCGCCCAAGTTAGGGAGAGTTACTGTGACACATTACCATTATGTCTTGTCTGTAACTACAGTCTGCGCATTAAACCTGTCGTCATTTCATTTCACGCTTTAATCATTACATTAAAGTCTCCTTTCCTGTTTTGCCCCCAACTCTTGACTGCATTTTACTTTTCTACCCCTCCTGACGTTTCATTTGTGCCAACTGTCCCCTGTGTCGTTTCACGCTATTTGGCGGTTACACTTTCCCCCTTATATTTCGAATTTTCTCTTCAAGGGTCACTTCCTTCGCCTACTGCCTATTGCAAACATTCTGCCCTCATTTCCCTCTGCAAATTTTCTTTTACTTCTGTGCACTCTTTCTCTTGTTCTAAATAATAGATTATTGGTTTCCTCCAATCCTCGGTTATCGAGATCATCAAGATACAAGTGGGATGGGCGATTTCCTGCTGAATAACTATCATGTGAGTGCACGTGCCTTTGGTACTTGCTAGCTTGGATAGTATGTCAGCTCTGGCATTGTCCTCCCTGGGAATATGTTTGACGACGACTTCATCGAACTCAACAATCATTTCTTTGACCTTGGTTAAGTATTTTACCAGTAAGGGTAATTTGGCCTGATATCTCCCTTCGATTTATGCTATGATTAGTTGAGAGTCTGTGAAGACGTTCATCTTTTGGGCTCGTTGGTCTTTAGCTAGCGTCAGCCCGGCTATCAATGCTTCGTATTCAGCCTGGTTATTGGATGTCAGGAAATTGAGTTGCAGCGACTATTCGATGGAGACTCCCTGTGGGCTTTCAACTATGATCCTCGCTCCGCTTTCTTTTGTGTTAGATGATCCATCCACATATAATTTCCAAACCTCCGTGCCTCCTGGTATTGTCGGGGTGAGTTCTATCATGAAGTCAGCCAAAGCCTGGGATTTAATTTTCATGTCGAGTTTCATATTTTAAATCAAACTCGAACAGTTGAATTGCCTAACTCATCATTCTGCCAGCCAAGTCCGGCTTATGCAAAATTTGCCGGATTGACTGATTTGTGTGTACTACGATGGTCTGGCCTTAGAAGTACAAGCGGAGTCTCTTGGCTACTACGAGAAGTACAAATGCCATCTTTTCCAACTTTTGATATCGCAATTCTGAATTTTTAAGAGCCCAGCTTATAAAATACACCGGTAATTGGGACTTGCCGATTTCTCTGACTAACACGGCGCTGACCGCTTCTTCTCCCACTGACAGGTATAAGATTAGTGTCTCGTCAGGCTCTGGTTTCGACAACACTGGAGGAAAAGCAAGACATTTCTTGATCTCCTGGAAGGCGGCTTCACATTCCGGGTTCCATCCGACGCTAGCTTCCTTCTTTAGAAGGTTGAAAAAAGGGAGTGCTTTTTCTGCTGATTTCGGGAGGAAACGTGTCAAAGCGGCTAACCTACCTGTTAGCTGTTGTATCTCTCTTTTATTAGTCGAGAATTGCATATTCAGCACCGCTTTGCATTTGTTCGGGTTAGTTTCTATTCCCCTATGGGTCAACATAAACCCTAGGAATTTTCCTGCAGTTACCCCAAATGCACATTTGAGTGGGTTTAGCCGAATGTTATGCTCCCTTAACTTGCAGAATGCTTCCTCCAAATCTTGAATGTGATTCCTGGTCGAATCTATTTTAGCGATCATGTCATCTATGTATACTTCTATATTTCGACCGAGCTGTTGGGCAAAAACTCTATTCATCATCCGTTGATAGGTGGCGCCCGCATTTTTCAAACCAAAGGGCATTACGTTGTAACAGTAGTTTGCCTCGCCTCCTCTGAATGTTGTCTTCTCACGGTCCTCCGGATACATGGGGATTTGATTGTACCCGGAGTAAGCATCCATGAATGATAACAATCTGAACCCGTACGAATTATCGACCAACTGATCTATGCTTGGCATAGGATACGAATCCTTGGGACATACCTTATTTAGGTTGGTGTAATCCACACACACCCTCCATTTGCCATTTGATTTCTTGACCATCACCACATTAGATAGTCATGTGGTGTATTGGATTTCTCTTATAAACCCAGCCTCCAATTGCTCCTTGATATGTTTTTCCAAGGCTTGCTTATGCTCTGGCTCGAGATTTCTCTTTTTCTGGGCTACTGGTTTCGAATCGGGATACATCGCCAATTTGTGACAGCAGAAGGTTGGCCTTATCCCTGGAATTTCTGAAGCTGTCCATGCAAAAATATCTCGGTTGTCTCTGAGACACTTTTTCAGTTCTTCCTTGACAATTGGGTCGGCTATCTTTCCTACCCTGGTAATTTGGAAAGCCTGGGATCTATCTGAATTTCTTCGAGTTCGTCAGCTAGTTCTGGCCTCCATTCCTCCATGTCTTCTCTCATGTCGAGTTCTACCAGGTATATCGATTTCTTTGGCTGTTCTTCATCCATTCTCTGCTCCACCCAGTCTCTTTGACGTATCTGGGGTGAAGAGGATGAGCCACCTCCACTTTCTCTTACAGCATTTTAATAACATTGGCGGGATTCTTTTTGGTCTCCACAAATGGTTATTACTTTGCCATTATGCCCTATCATCTTCAGCTTTTGGTGTTTGGTGGACAATAACATATCCCATTTGTGTATGGTAGGCCTTCCGAGAATAACATTGTACGGAGAAGTGAAGTCGGCAATGACAAATGTCACATTTTCTGATTTGAAGGCTTCCTTATTCCCTAATGTGAGTCGTAGTTCAATAGAGCCCTTAAGTCATGTATTCTCACCATTAAAACCTATTAACATGGTTTTACATGGCTTCAAATCTTCCTCATCTAAGTTCATCTTCTTGAAGGTGGTCCAAGAGATAATATCTGCTGAACTGCCATTGTCCACGAATATTCTTTTAACCCGACAATTGACCAGCGTCCCGGTAATGACTAGACGATCCTCATGGTCGGGGACCACGTCTTTCATATCTTCATTCGTGAAATAAAGTAGGGGGGTCAGACTTGTGATGACTTTCTTTGAATCTGGGTTGTTCTCGTACTGAGAGGACTTCTTTCAGATATTTTCTCTATTGATTGGCCGTGTCTCTTCCTCCTCCCATGGCTCCAGAAATGACATTGTATTCAAATTCCAGTTCTAGGAACTCGGCATCATGTTTTCCTCTCTTGTCATCCCGGCCCTTCTGGCCTTCGTTCTAGCTAGCCTTCCACTTAACTCGTTGGCCTTGTGTTTTGATCACGTATTGCCTCAGTTTTCCCTCTCGGATAAACTTTTCTATAGCATCTCGCAGATCCCAACACTTGTCAGTAGTGTGGCCCGACCCATTGTGAAACTCACAAAAATGAGAATAGTCTAGTCCGGCCTTCTTAAATACTGGTCGGGGTCGATCCACCTTCTTCATATCTGTTAAAGCTACTCCTCTCCACACCTGTTCCCGGGAAGTATTCAACGGGGTGTATTTATCATACTTGGTTTCGTATCTTTCCGGTCTGAAGCTGGCATCATTATTCCTGTTGGGATAGGCATTCCCTAGGTGCTAGCGATTTCTCGGAGGGGAATTTTTCCTTCTGGAAACAGTATTAACAATCTCCATCTGTTCTAGCTCTAAGTACTTCTTGAATCGTATTCTGAATTCCAGTAAAGATTTGACTGGGTCCTTATAAATGGATTTCGCCAACTGGGAAGATCCACTGAGCCCGACTGATAGGAGATGCACGTGTACTTTTTCCTCCAGGCCTTGTACTTGTAAAGCGGCTTATTTAAAGCGATCCAAATAGCTTTGTAGTGTCTCCCCGGGTTGTTGACGAATCTTCCCCAATGCAAATTCAGATTTGGGCTGTTTCTTACTCGTTGCAAAATTGAGTAAGAACTTTTGACCAAAATCTTCGAAGTTGCGAATTGGCCGAGGTGGAAGTGTATGAAACCACGTTTGTGTCACGCCTGATAAAGTAGTAACAAAAATCCGAGAGATTATTGGCTTATCAATCCCCCAGACACACATCTGGATATCAAACTCGTCGATATGCACCTGTGGATCCTGACTTCCATCATATTTCGACAAAAAGGATCCGTCAAAATCCTCTATGAACTGGGCATTGACAATCTCATCAACAAATGGACTATTATTGTGTTGGCCACGTCGATACTCTGGGTTGATGAACCGGACTCTAAATTGACTTTGTCGAGCTTACTCCTACTTCAATGGTATGACGTGGGGCCTCCGTACGCGTATCATGATGCTCTGGATTACCTTCTTAGCTTCCATCATAGAGTGCTTTTAGTTGAATATTTTTCTATCCTTCTTAGCTTATTTGACCTCTCTTGGACCTTTATTTTCCTATTCTAATTCAGTTTTTGGCCTAGGCAAGTAAGTGGGCTTAATTGCTAATTGTTGCGTATTTTCGGATTTTTGGCTCACTTGATGTATCTGACTTGTGCAGGACCTATAGGGTGCTACCAATCTCCGAATGGAGCGTTCTAGGAGTCCCTGGAAAGATAACGAAAAGATCTACAAGTTTACTACAAATAGCCCGAGGCCAATTCTATAATTTAGAGGGTCATTTTTAGCTTTGAAGTTAGCGCTTCTGCACTTGTAATTTTGGGCTGCGAATTTGACTTTCATGGTTGTAAATAGCAAATAATTAGATTGTTGGGCTTGTTTGTGGCCCATTTTATTTTCAGAACTCAGTCACTACATATATTAGTGACTTTAGTGAAACTTGGGCACCACTCTTTACATTTCAATAAACAAGTTCTATTTTTCATTCCTTTAGTTTTTAGATCAAAGCCCTTACTCTCATTTTCTCTCTACTGTTCTTCATTGTTCTTCATTTTCATTTTTCTGTTCTTCCATTTTCGTA